>CAWUDS030006658.1:2140180-2246250 GCA_963859935.3 Lathyrus sativus
CAAAGTGAATTTCTGGAATGATGCTCCTAGAATTGTCATTTCTCGCCTCGACAGACCGGCATTCATATTCGCCATCGAAGAAGCTGCCGATGGCTAGCCGTGGTTTTATGACATATAGAACTTCCTCAAGAAGCAAGAGTATCTGCCAGGGGCTTCGGCCTAGGATAAGAAGACTCTGAGGAGGTTTTCGGTTAACTTTTATCTGAACCCAGATGGTGTGGTTTACAGAAGGAACCATGACCTGGTGTTATTGAGATGCGTAGACGAAAAGGAGGCAACGTTGCTTATGGAATAGGTCCACGAGGGCACTTTCGGTACACATGTCGGTGGGCATGCAATGTTTTAGAAACTATTACGAGCAGGGTATTATTGGCTAACTATGGAGTCAGATTGTTTCAAATTTGTGAAGAAATGCCATAAATGCCAGATTTATGCAAACAAAATTCATGTACTGCCGAGCCCGTTGAATGTTATGGTGTCCCCGTGGCCTTTCTCTATGTGGGGCATTGACATGATTGGCAAGATTGAGCCAACCACATCTAACGGACATCGATTCATTTTGGTAGCCATCGACTACTTCACCAAATAGGTCGAAGCAGCTTCGTACGCGAATGTCATGAAGCAGGTGGTAGCCCGGTTCATAAAGAGGGACATCATCTGTAGATACGGAGTGCCCGAGAGAATAATTACTGACAATGGTTCAAACCTTAACAATAAGATGATAAAGGAGTTATGGCAGAACTTCAAAATCGAGCATCACAACCCATCGTCCTATCGTCCAAAGATGAATGGCGTTGTGGAAGCGGTCAACAAGAATATCAAGAAGATAGTGCAAAAGATGGTTGTCACTTACAAGGATTGGCACGAAATGTTGCCCTTTGCTCTTCACGGTTATCGTATGACGATGCGCACTTCAACCGGGGAAACTCCTTTATCGTTGGTATATGGTATGGAAGTTGTCCTACCATTGGAGGTCGATATTGCCTCTTTAAGAGTTCTGGTCGATGTTAAGCTCGATGAGGCAGAATGGATAAAGAACAGATTGAATCAGCTCAGCCTGATGGATGAGAAGAGACTAGCGTCTATCGCATATGGTCGGTTGTATCAGAGCCGAATAAAGAAAGCTTTCGATAAGAAAGTGCACCCTCGAAGCTTTGAGACGGGCGATCTTGTGCTGAAAAAGATTCTCCCACCACAATCAGATCACAGGGGCAAGTGGACTCCCAACTACGAAGGTTCGTACGTTGTTCGAAAGGTCTTCTCCAGAGGATCCTTGTTATTGTCCACCATGGATGGTGAGGATTTTACATCCCTTGTGAACGCGGACGCAGTTAAAAAATACTTTGCTTAAAATGACCTGCTGGAAAGAAAAAAGAATATCCGGGCAAAAATGGGGCATCCTGGCGAACCATAAAAAAGAATAGGTTCGGGAAAAAATTAGGGATATAAATGAAAAGATGTAAATCTGCAAAGTCGAAAATCTAGAAAGGCGGCTTTGGCAAAAATGGGTATCCCGGTGAATTGAAAACCCGAAAAGGGGGTTCACGCAAAAGTTAGGAATTGAAAAGCAAATGACTGCGATCTGCGAGTGATACTACATTGCTTAGTGGATTGGGAGAATCTGCGGGCCGTTTATCCGAATCAATCTCTTCTGAAGATGGAGCATCCAAAAGACATCGAAGTCAGGCGAGTCATAGAGGGATCAGCTCAGGGTGTTCGTCTACACCATATTGCCGACATGTCTGTACATTGTTGTTTATTTCTGTAGATATCTGTACGCTTTTGCGCAGCTTCCTCTTTTCAAGGGTTGCATCTGTTGTAAAAATTTGCCTATTTACAGACCGTTTATCAATAAAACATATAATATTCAGTATTCTATTTGTCTAGTTTTAACTTTTACTATTTTGTTTATGAAAAACGCCTGATGTTTTTGATAAACTGCACTTGCATAAACTTGTAGGCCTTGGCCAATAATCGTTAAAACTTTGAATCATTTGAACAACGTCACTAATGACGACTAAGATATTCCCTTTGTACAGGATGTCTTGTCTGGTTTGTTCATTTTTGCAGGGTCATCACCCCTGGGGAATTCGTTAGAGATATGTCCTCGATACCCTCAGTAGAATCATATGCAGAATATTGAGTCTACTCATCAGCAAGGTCAGTTGCGTTTCCCCATAGAGTTTGAATATTGGATCGTGAGCTCTGATTTATCTCCCCAAGCAAGGATAGATCCCCCAACCAGAGTCCTTTCCAGCATTTGGGGTTTGCATCCCTATCCCTAGTAGAATTGTGTGCAGATTAAAGGAGCAGTTAAAGTATTTACCCTTTGTCCCCGACAATGGGTCGGTACACATTTAATCCCCATAGATTGCAGGTATGTGCTTATTCCCTAGCGAGTCGAGATCAGGTTCCTTTCCACCAAGCAGGTATGGAATCTTCCCCAGCAGCGGGTTAGCATGCGGTATTTCTCCAGTAGATTATTCGTAAGTTTTCAGCTCACAATAGTTCAGACCGAGGTCTCTGGCAGAGTTGATTTCCCTGTAGAGTTGTGTTCTTCCCGGTAGGTAAGATTGATCCCAGCGTCTGGTTGTCTATCTTCAGCCGAATTTCTCCAGAAGAGCCGTGTCTTGGAAGGCCAGTCATGGCATTACAGTTCTTTAGCAAGTGAGAGGGGCTGTTCAGCAGACTGTTTGTCTCCCTAGTGGATTCGTCTATTTCCCCAAAAGAGTTCATGTCTTGGAAAATCACTTGTGGCATTTTCTCCAGCTGAGTTAGCCATCCAGGTTTCTGTTCCTCAGCATAAGTCCAATTGTTATTGACACGTGTAAACTATCCACAGCAGGGTTGTTTCATCCCCAGCGGAGTGGGTTTCTTTTCACCAACATTTATTTTGCTGGAGCGGTTCCTTTGCACTCTGCATGCGTGCATGGCATCTACCCAAACGTGTAGCATTTCCATTTTGTATGGAGCATTACGCCCTATACAAACATATGCATTCTGAAACATAAGCCAGGTCGTTACCTCTTTGCTTTCAGGTATATCTTCCACAGGTGATGGTTATCCCTGCCCGCGCGGTTTTCAGTCCCGACAAACTTGATGCGTTTATTTCGCCCTCGGTATGTCATTTCCCAGCGGCATCGCCAGACTTCAACTTGTGATATCCTATTCTTCAAGTCTGTACAGGTGTTCAGACTTCGGCAGGAGATTTATGATAGACGGGTGTATCTCATCATATGCTCCCCCGACAAAGTTGTTCGTTTAAGTTCCTCTTTGTTCCTCAGCAAAGTGGCCTGGCTAGGTTTCTTCGCCCTCTTAAAGTAGATTTACTTTATCCCCAGCGAAGTTTCCTTGTGATCGTTATCCTCGGATGGTTTCAACTTCATGTGGACCCGGCCTTCGGGTTCGTTGTTCGCTTTTATTTGTGGACTTCTGGTGGCAACGTCAGATGTTGTGTTTTCTGGCGGTGATGTCATATCTTTGCAGTGTATTTCTGGCGGCAATGTCAGAGGTTTGTTGGTTTTCTGGCGGCAATGTCAGATGTGGTATTTGTTTGGCGGTGATGTCAAACACTCATCGGTGGCAGGGTTTTCTGGCGGCAATGTCAGATGTTTGTTGGTATTTTGATGGCAATGTCATATATTTCTCAACATTGTGTGTGTTTGGCGAAAATGTCAAACCACCCCTCAACCCAGGTTCATCTAACGGTAAGTTTAGATGTTTCGTGTTTTTCTGGCGGCAATGTCGGATGTTTACGGGTCTTTTTGGCTTTTTGGTGGCAATGTTAGATATTTCTCAACATTGTGTTTGTTTGGCGGCAATGTGAAACATTCTCTCAACTTGTGGTTATCTAGCAACAATGTTAGATGTTTTGGTTATCTAGCGGCAATGTTTGATGTTTCGGTTATCTAGCGGCAATGTTAAATGTTTCGGTTTTTCTAGCGACAATGTTGGATGTTTACGAATCTTCGTGTTTTCTTTGACAGCGAGGTCAGATGTTGACCAGCTTCGTGGTTATTTGGTGGCAATGTCAAATGTTCATCAGTTTCAACAAGTAGCCTGGCGGCAATGTCAGACATTTATTATCACCAGCAAGTAGCCTGGCGGCAATGTTAGACGCTTATCAATTTTACGGATACATGACGACAATGTCAGACGGTTGTCAATCCTGTGAATGCTTGACGACAATGTTAGGTGATTATCAGTTTTTTACCTATCCAGTTTTTGGGTTCGTACTCGCTTTTATTTAGCGAAGGCTTGGCGGCAATGTCAGATTCTTTTGCCAGCTTAATGGCTGTGTCTGAAGGCGATGTTAGAGGTTTTCTATTAACTTTGGGATCTTCCGGCTTGATGTCGAGGCCTGACGGAGATGTCATGCTATCTTTCAACTTGAAGGTGATGCCAAGTGATGTTATCTACTTTGGGTTTATCCGGCGGTGATGTTGGATGTTTATTAGACTTTTTGCTCTGTCGGCGATGTCAGATGCTTACCATGCTTGTGGACGCCTGACGGTGATGGCTGAAATTTGTTATCCCCTACAGAAGTTTGGCAGCAATGCCAAGTGACATATATCAATATTATGATTATCTGACGGCAATGTTGGATGTTTATCGACTCTGTGTTGGTCTGACGGCAAGGTCAATAAATTTTATCCCCCGCAAGTGCCTGGCGGCAATGTCAGATACTGTGCAGTTCCTTGTTAATCCAATTCTCAGAGTTGCTACCTGTTTTATTTAACAGGAGCCTGATGGCAATGTCAGATAGTCCACTTCATGATTTTGTATTCTTTTCGACTTAGCATTGTTTTCTGCGTGTTAGTAGATGTTTATTCCGACTTGAGGTCGAGGCTGTTGATTGTTAATCATTCAGCTTGTTGTTGTGCAACTGTCAATTGAAGTTTTTCTCCGGAGGTTATTATCCCCAATCAGAGTTTGCAGTTTATTTCTGCGATTGGCAAATTTCCAGGTTCGTTGGTATTCAACCGTCTTTTACCCTGATTGTTTGCAAGTCGTTCGCTTTTCACCCAGTCAGGTCCAAGCCGTTTGAATAGGGGCAGCTGTTGCACCCCAAAATTTGCCCCACCTTTTTTTACCTAGCTGGTGTTTCATTGCATTTCATATAGCATTAGCATTTGCATACCATTGTCCATGTACAGGGGATTGAGAGAGGTGTTCCTAGAAATACTAGATTACCAGAGTTCTAAGCCTAATCAAGAGCTCTCATTCAAGCTATCAAGAGCTTATCATCATCAAAAGAAAGTCAGAGCTTTGTGAAAGAGCAGATGAATGAATATTGTTCACCTCCTATCCTGGAGGCCATGTTAAGATTATCAGATAATATTGAATCCATGGTTATGGATGGAGAGAATTGTATAAGCTCATGGGATGTCTTAAGGGTCATTTAAGAGCTTGTGCAAGTCATTATATTAGGTGTGACAAGCCCTAATCAAAGGTGGTGCAATTAGGGTTTTCATCTGGTCAACCCTAAGTCAACAGTGAATTTGAAGGAGATTAAGACTCAATTCCAAGTCTTTATGATCATGGAATGTTGTGTTGAGACATGTCATATATCATTTCAAGGTCAAGTCAAGAGCAACCAAGAGTGTGGGAAGTTGCTAAGCTAGGGTTTCTAAGTTTGTTAGTGTAAAATCCCCTGTTTAGTACCCAACTTCAAGACCACATATCTCAAGATGAAAGTCTCATCTCATCTTGACCCCAACATGAAACTTGTAGAGCATATTTCTAGATTTCTTTTGAGTACTAGAACTCATCCATTGGGTTTCTAGAACTCAAGTTATGAAGCTGGCAAGTTACAGGTCATCAGATGAATGTGATTTTGGTCAACAAAAGTCAACCATCTTCCAAGACATTTTTGACCTAGAAGGATGTTTTTCCTCACTTTTACCCAAACATGGAAGTTTTTCCTTATGATCTTAGCTTTCCATGAAGTACTAGAAGTATTTCATCTGATTTGTGAACTCAAGATATGAAGCTTGCAAGCCAGGGGTATTTTGGGAAACTTTGATTATACGTCATTTTTGTTATAGGTCAATTTCACAACTTTGCACACTTCAAATGGAACTTTGTCCAACATCAAACTTGCTCCAAATGAGGTCAATTACACCACCAAACCATCACTTGTCATGGATATGTCTCATATGTGAAGAATGGTGAAGAAAATTCCACGAAAAGATGCTTAAAAGGCTTAGTTTGGATCAAAATCATGTTAAACCATATGATGGCATGTTTATGCATTTTTTGATTGCCTTGAATGTGCTAAACCTGATGCCAATGTCAGGAATAAAATTTGAGGTCATTTTCATGGTTAATTTCAAGGTTGCTTCACATTGAAGTAACATATCCAAATCTCACCACAAGATCATAACAAGGAGCCAATCTTGTCCATTGGATCTCCTTACACCATAAGCAAGCTACATGAAGCAAATTCAGAGCCATTAGAACAGAGTTCATGCGCAATTTTGAAGCTTGCAAGTTCATTTTTTTGGATTTTCCAATTGCCATAAACAGGCTTTGATTGGGCCTTAACTTCATCCAGATTCAAAATATATATTTCTAGGATCATTCACAAACTCTCAGAGGCGATTTTGGAGCGAAATTGATCAAGAAATCAGTTGCAACAACTCAAGAGCAAGTTGAAATCGAGTTCTTCAATTCATCCAGTTTCAAGCAAAATTGAGCACATCCAAAGCTTCCTTGAAGATTGTGTGAACTTTCTGGATTATTTTCAGCAAGAATCATCTAGGTTTCAAGGTCCAACAGAGGCATTCCGTTAGTTAACCTACTCATCCAAATTTCTCTTAATTCATGCCATAATTACACACCATTTTTTCATGTTCATAATCACTTATATCATAGATGGATTCTGGTTACGATTGATTGATGTTTGTGACAATTTTTTATAAATGCTTGATTTTGTTTTGGCTCGGTTTGGCTGATTTAGGAAAGATTAGGGAGAGATAACGTTGGATTCGTGATCTAGGGAGAGGGTAGATGAGTTTAGACTATTTGTTTGTAAGTTTTGGTGAGGTTTAATGTTACCTGCAAATTTCATGTCATCGGGGAAGATGATCGGAGCCGCCATGCTCCGTCATTTGTGTTCTCCCTCTTACCGGAGACATTTGAATCTCCAAATTCGCGTGGTCGTGCCATGTAGCATAAGACTTGTTGACTGAAGTAGATCCAATGGCCACGATCGTGTTTCACCTGAGTTGAAATGTTGACTAGCCAGCATGTACCCCATGTGTGCACCGTTTCATTAAAGTGCTGATTTCAAGTGGACCTGGGCCCTAAGTGCTATCGGAACCCCCCAGCGTGCAAGCCCAACGCATACAACTTGATTCACTACTATTTGCACCAATTGTTTTTCAATTTATTTTTCTTTTACATTTTTTTTATCTGTTTCATTTTAAATCAATTAAAATACCTCTATCTGAGACAAATCCCCAAAAATAGTTTTTACACATTTCAAGATGTTAAATAAATTTAGGAAATTTTAGTTTTATTTTTATGAATGTTTTTCAATTAAAAAATAATATTTCATTTGGAAGTGTTTAAATTGAGTTAGAATTGATATCCTTGTGATTTTAATTTCATTTTGTGATGAAATGTTCATATCTTTGCTTGATTTTTCTTGTGCACACCCATTATATATAAATTGATTTTTGTGATATTTTTCTCCCTGACTTTATCACCATTTGGTTAGGTTTTTGGTTAAATCTTTAGGACCCTCGATTAACCCTAGTTTTAGGGTATCCTTTAGAGTTTATCATCTGTTTGCCTAGTTAGATTTTGATTTTTTCCCCATAGATTGGACCCCTGGTTCCTAACACAAGAGGGGTCCTATAGGATTTTATTTGGTATATTTAGGATTTGTATGTTATTTTTAGTGTATTTTACATTCTAGCCTTCCCTTGCATGGTTTTCACTTTGATACATGAACTAGTTTGCCTTGTAATGGCATTTTTTGCACTGTTTGAGCTATTGATTCTTATAGATTCATGTTTTGAATGTAATAGGGTTTTTGTATGCTCAATTTTGGGTTCTAATTGTGTTCCTAACTTTTTAAAGTTTGGCTTTCTTCTAGGCATTTCAATTAGGTTTTCATGATACATGTTTTGCTTTATCTTGTACATGAACTTGCAATTTCTTGTGATAATCTTGTGATTAAGTTTATGCACTCCTCCCTTTCATCTCTCTATGTCCTAGGACTTTAGGCTCCTACTTGTGGAAGCTTAGTTCCTCTTTTGGAGGAATTTAAGGCATGCCATAAGTAGTTGAACCTTTGAGGACTACTTATGTGTTTTGTGTGCATTTTGAGTGTAGCATGCTTGGTTGAGTAGCCCAAGTGAGTTCCCTTGGTTCTCACTTTGCCTCCCATCATCTCAATCAATTCTATCCTTCTTTCCATGTCATGTTGTATGATTTTGTGCATTAGGATATAAGTATGCGAGTGTAAGTTTTAGTTTTTCCTTCTCTTTTCTTACTTGCATTGAAAGGTTTAGATGAGCTTGTGGAGGTTTTCACCCCACACAATTTCCACCATTTTCTTGTGTGTTGCATTGCATATACATTCATTTATATTCATATGTCATTTACTTAATGCTTTGTTCTTTTTCTTCGTTTCTTAACATGTTCCCTTAGGAATTCTCACTTCCTTGATTAAGGATAGTGATGATAGACATTAGGTTGAATCCTTTGCATGATAACAAATAGGATAGAATTCCCTTCTTAATCCTAACTATAGGATCATGATGCATGACAACTCTAGGGTTTGAGTCTAGTTCCCCTTAGTTGTGTCCTCCCTTCTCTTTCTCATCTCAAAACAATTTCAAAATACTTAATAAAGGCTAATGAATATTGTACGTTACGAGCCTTAAGCACTTAGGGAATGGTGATTAAGGGGTTTCCCTTTAATGGCCAGAGTGTTTAGTATATCACCCTTTGGGTGATATGCGACGCATTCACTCCTAGGTCATAGTCTCTCGTGCAATATGAATTAGAAACAATTCAAAAACACTTCTTCTTAAAAGACACAAAAACAAATCATCAAACTTCTTTTGTACTTTGGAACCTTTAATAATGGAAATCATTTTCATAAAAAAAGAGTGTTGTTAACTCTTAGTTCTACCACAAACAGTTAACGCTTAAGTCTCTAATGGTCGAGCTGCATACACCTAACTGCTGGAACTGCTTGTTAACCCTACTCAGGTAAATCAGATGAACAAAACTGTGTTCCTCTTAGCCCAAACTACGTTTGCTCTTATCTCTCATACCTTTTGAGAGTAGGTAGACACAAGATGCGATGTCTTGGTGAGCAACCTTTCCCCACTTTTCACCCGTAGTTAGCCGAACTACGTTGACTCTGATTTCTCGTACCAGACGGGAATACATAGGCCCAGAGCGGCGATGCTCTGCCGATTCCTTTCTTTTTTATTTTGCCCCATACCTTTAGTTAGATAGTTTCAATCACCCTTTTAGACTAGACAACCAAGCGCGGATCCCATCGAGTACGACGGACGTGAGGGGTGCTAATACCTTCCCCTTGCGTCACCGGCTCCCGAGCCCAAGATTTGGTTGTGATGACCAATCTTATCCCTTTTCGTCAGGTTTTTTCTACTCGTTTCCTTTCCCTCGATTGGGATAAATAACGAACGATAGCGACTCTTTTGTCATTGTCGGCACCTTTTTTCGCAGTAGCGACACTGATGATAGTTAGCCAGACATTTGAGAATAAATTCACCCTACTGGGGCATCCACAACTCTGCGGGGAATCCTGAATCAACCACCGAGATTCACAACACGCCCTTCTGAAGAAAATATCCCTAGAAGGCTCACCAATACTCACCTGAAAGTGACGACTTACTGGGGAAAACGTCAAAATCCAACCTGTCGGGACTTACTCACCTAAGAAACAAACTATCTCTGCTATAGATCCACTCTTCCATGGAATCATAAACTTACCGACTTTGCTGGGAAATAGTCTATCTCTGCAGGGAAATAGAACCACTTCATGTTGACTTTGCTAAAGATAGAGACAACTCTACGATCCTGCCAGGGGAAAAGCCAATTCTACTGGGGATTGCCCAATGAGGGAACAACATCGACCTCTGCTTGGAGATGATTCAACAAACTGAACTCCGAGGGGATACCAAATCACCTGTTCGGACTCTGTGGGGAGAAATCTCATCTCGACCCGCTGGGGAATATAGGCGCCTCTGCAAGGGGACAAAGGTACATACCTGACCTGCGAGGATTAAATGTGTACGGACCAACTGCTGGGAATAAGCGCACACACTTAATCTGCTAGGAATATCAATCTCGACCCTCTGGTGGGATGACCTTACTCTGCTGGAGACTTTGGTCTCGAACTGCGAAGAGCTAAATATGTATCAACCTGCCTACTCTACCTGCATACAGATTTACCAGGGGTAGAGAGGTTCAAACTTCAATAACTGGGGGGAAATGGTGATCATACCAGAGATACACCTCTGAAAAATTGCCCCAAGGATAACGACCCTGCAAAATGAACAAACAGACAAGATATCCTGTACAAAGGAACTATCACAGTCATCATCCGTGACGTTGTTCAAATAACTCAAAGTTTTAATGATTATTGGCAAAGCCTGCAAGTTTATGTATGCATAGTTTATCAAAAACATCGGGCATTTTTTGCAAAAAAAAATAGTAAGGCTAAAGCAAAACAAACAATTACTGAATAGTATATGTTTTATTGACAGATTGGCCTGTAAATGGCAAGATTTTACAACAGATGCAACCCCTGAAAAGAGGAAGCTATGCGAAAATATACAGAAATGCACAGAAATATATAGAATATCGGCAATATGGCACAGACGAACACCATAAATTGATCTATCTATGACCCACATGACTCCGATGCTTCACCGACGCTTCATCTTCAGAAGAGATTGATTCAGATAAACGGCCCTCAAGTCGTCCCTTAATCCACTAAGCTCTGAAGATCACACGCAAACCGCAGTCGTTTGCTTTTTTAAATCATTAACTTTTGCCTAAATCGCCCTTGCGGGGTTTCAATTCACCGGGATACCCATTTTTGCCAAAGTCGCCTTTTCAGGTTTTCAACTTTGTGGGTTTACATCTTTTTTCTTTATATCGCTAACTTTTTCCCTAACCCATTCTTTTTATGGTTTGCCGGGATGCCCCATTTTTGCCTGGATATTCTTTTTTCTTTTCAGCGGGTCTCTTTAAGCAAAGTATTTTTTTAACTGCGTTTGCATTCACATGGGGTGTAAAATCCTCACCATCCATGGTGGATAACAACAAGGCTCCTCCAGAGAAGGCCTTTCGCACGATGTATGGACTTTCATAGTTAGGAGTCCATTTATCCCTGTGATCTGTTTGTGGAGGGAGAATCTTTTTCAGCACAAGATCGCCCGTCTGAAAGCTTCGAGGGTGCACCTTCTTATTGAAATCTTTATTCATTCGGCTCTGATACAACCGACCATATGCAATAGACGCTAGCCTTTTCTCATCCATCAGGCTAAGCTGATTCAATCTGTTCTTTATCCATTCTGCCTCATCGAGCTTGATGTCGACCAGAACTCTCAAAGAAGGAATCTCAACTTCTAGTTGTAGGACAGCTTCCATACCATACACCAGCGAGAAAGGAGTTGCCCTAGTTGAAGTGTGTACCATAGTACGATATCCGTGCAAAGCGAAGGGCAACATCTCATGCCAATCCTTATAGGTTACAACCATCTTTTGCACTATCTTCTTGATATTCTTGTTAGATGCTTCAACAACGCCGTTCATCTTCGGACGATAGGGCGATGAGTTGTGATGCTTGATTTCGAAACTCTGGCACAATTCCTTCATCATCTTGTTGTTCAAGTTCGAACCATTATCAATAATGATTCTTTCGGGCACTCCGTATCTACAGATGATGTCCCTCTTGAAAAATCTGGCTACGACTTGCTTCGTGACATTCGCATTGGAGGCTGCTTCCACCCACTTGGTAAAGTAGTCAATGGCAACCAAAATGAAACGATGTCCATTGGATGTGGTGGGCTCAATCTTGCCAATTATGTCAATGCCCCACATGGAAAAGGTCCAAGGAGATGTCATGACATTCATAGGAAACAGCGGCACAAGAGTCTTGTCTGCATAAATCTTGCATTTATGGCATTTCTTCGCATATTTGAAACAATCAAACTCCATCGTCATCCAATAATACCCTACTCGTAACAACTTTCGAGACATGGTGTGCCCGTCGGCATGTGTACTAAACGCTCCTTTGTGGACCTCTTCCATAAGCAAGCTTGCTTCTTTCTCGTCCATGCATCTTAATAACACCAAATCATAATTCCTCCTGTAGAGTACACCATCTTGGTTCAGATAAAAGTTGGCAGACAACCTTCTCATAGTCTTCTTATCCCGGGTCGACGCCCCTGGCGGATACTCTTGTTTCTTAAGAAAGTTCTGGATGTCATAAAACCATGGCTTGCCATCAAAGGCTTCCTAAATGGAAAATACAAATGTTGGCCTATCAAGGCGCGAGATGACTATTCTTGGAGCATCATTCTAATAGTTCACCTTGTACATTGAGGATAACGTCGCCAGAGCGTCGGCCATATGATTCTCCGCTCACGGCACGTGATGTAACTCTACACGATCAAAGAATGGAAACAGCCTCCTTGCATAATTCATGTAAGGAATCAGATTGGGTTGCTTTGTCTCCCATTCTCCTTTGATTTGATTTACAGCTAGCGCTGAATCGCCGTACACATCTAGGTTCTTGATCCTCAGATCAATAGCTTCTTCCAACCCCATGATGCACGGTTCATACTCCACTTTGTTGTTGGTGCAGGGAAATGTCAACCTGGCAGTGAATGGTATATGAGACCCACGAGGAGTTGTGATGATTGCCCCAATTCCACTATCGTACGAGTTAATAGCACCATCAAATATCATTTGCTATTGGGAGCCAAGCTCAGGACCTTTGTTAGGAAACGGTTCATCACAATCTTTCATCTTCAGATACATAATGTCTTCGTCAGGAAATTCAAATTTCATAGGTTGATAGTCTTCAATCGGCTGTTCGGCGAGATACTCTGACAGAACACTCTCCTTGATAGCTTTCTGGGAAACATATTGAATGTCGTACTCTGTCAGTACCATCTGCCACCTGGCAATTCTTCCGGAAAGTGCTTGCTTTTCAAAGACACATTTAATCGGATCCATCTTTGAAATCAGCATGGTTGTATGATTAAGCATATATTGTCTCAAATGTTTAGCAGCCCACGCGAGTACAACACGTTTTCTCCAACATCAAGTACCGAGACTCACAATCTGTGAACTTTTTTTCCAGATAATATATTGCATGCTCTTTTCTTGCAGTCTCGTCTTGTTGACCGAGAACACAACCCATACTGTTCTCAAGATCTATTAGATACATGATTAATGGTTTTCCAGCGACTGGGGGTATCAATATTGGAGGTTCCTGCAAATATTCTTTTATTTTATCAAATGCCCTTTGGCAATTTTCATTCCAGACGACCGGCTGATCTTTCTTTAGCAATTTTCACATTGGTTCGCACGTGGCTGTGAGATGAGATATAACCTGAGCAATGTAGTTCAATCTCTCTAAGAAACCACGAACCTCTTTTTTCGTTTTCAGCGCTGGCATATCTTAAATAGCTTTTATTTTTGCAGGATCGACCTCGATTCTTTTTTCACTGACAATGAAGCCCAACAGCTTTCCTGACCTGACACCAAAAGTGCACTTATTAGGATTCAACCTCAACCTGAACTTCCTGAGCCTCTCAAATAGCTTCGACAAATAGACCATATGTTCCTCCTTCATTTGCGACTTTGCTATCATGTCATCAACATAGAACTCGATCTCATGATGAATAATATCATGAAACAAAGTGACCATAGCCCGCTGATAGGTTTCCCCTGCGTTTTTCAACCTAAAAGGCATTACCTTATAACAGAAAGTCCCCCACGGCGTGGTAAATGTCGTTTTCTCCATATCCTCCAGTGCCATCTTGATCTGGTTATAACCGGAAAAACCGTCCATGAAGGAAAACAAAGAATATTGAGCAGTATCATCAACCAATATGTCAATGTGGGGGAGCGGGAAATCATCCTTCGGGCTAGCCTTATTCAAATCTCTGTAATCGACACACATCCGTTGAGACAGCCTATGTCCCATTAGTGGAATTCTAATGAAACCTTATAAAAATACAGAAAAATTTGAAATTTTTAAAGGACAATACTTAATTATTTAAAAACATACTGTTTCACATACATATGCTTCAAATATATTTTACAGAGTTTGACACCGTTAAGACTAGCGGCCTTGCCACATAGATAAAACATAAAATAAAAGTACAGAAAGGAAACCAAAAAGAAAGCATACCAAAAGGGACCTCCTAAGTCCAACAAGACTGACACTTATACTGACTGTAGTAGTAGGGATGTGATTAGCGTTTGACAAAACACTAACAGCTCCCAATCTAGATGTTATAGTAACACATCTCCACGTCACTTCATATCCTTTCCTTCTGAGTTGTCGGGAAGTACGCAAGATTCGAGCTCATCGTCTGATCGTCATAAAATAATCCAAAATGCAAAACAAAAATGACACAGGGCTAAGATTCATGTACAAGTTTAAAAGTGGGAATGAATGTGTAAAATAATAATATATATGGAAACCATATTTATACAAACAAGCGTATCTTATACCCACAATTACATATACTTTATTTATTCTAATGCATCCCTGAACTATATGCTGACTCAGGCCACTAAACGCTGTCAATGATATCTATCCCATTTACCAAGATCAGATATCACTAGACCACATGCCACCAACGTACTCCCAATTACCAAGAGCTACGCCACCTAACTTCACATGGAGCCTAGGTGTTATAAGTCGATCGTCCCTGAGAATTCAGGCCAAGAACCTTGTCTTGCCTAGCATGCATAGATAATAATCCCCGTCGGGATTGCAGGCGACTGATCAACCTCGTGCGTCCCATACCGCACGGCGGTGGACTTACACATTCCTTAATGCAAGTCTATATGATCACTCACTCATCTTGTGGCAACTCTTAGCCATAAGTATTAAGTTAATAATGGGGAATTATCGTATCAACTTTTCAAGTTATACTTATTATCTAGATACTTAGGTTGAGTACCAAATCCATCCAATGTCTTGCCATATTTGATCTTTGTCCTTACATAATAAGTTCAGTTTGTATAATGGGTAATTGTATGGTTAACTTCCCAGGTAAGAGAGGTGGACTGTAAACGGCATAGTCGACCAAGTCTTTCCTTAGCCAGAACCCAACCAAATATAACTACTCATTGTATCCAACTTTCCTTATGTTAATGGGGATCAATTACTTAATATCTAGCAATGTTTTTCTCTCATTAACCGATTATTTCCTTAATCTATCAATCACAATCATTCAAGTATAAATAAAATAAACAATTATAAAATTAACCGAATAATGCAAGCACAATACAATACCAAATTGTCAAAGATTATTCCTATGATAATTAATTAAGGCCGGCGTAACCTCGCCTAGTGATTTGTGAAAATCATTATTTGAGAATAGGCTCTCCTTAATTATTTATCGCTAGTAGGGCTTAGGTCACCACTACACACATATATATTAAGTTATTTTACGCTAACCGTCCCAATCGTATACGAAATCTTGCCCCCACCTTTTGTTGAGTGTTGTTGAAAGTCCACAAGTGTTGTCTTCGATCTTTGCCAAGAACCTAATTTACGATAACCGTTGGATTGTACGAAATTTATGAAATAATTAGAATATAATTTATGGTTAATTGAACATAATCCCGTTATAACTTGAAATATTTATTTATTTAAATATATCATAATAACCTCCAAAATAATTATTAAATTCAAATATAAATTATATTATACCTCCTTTTGAATTTGTTTGTTTTAGAAAATTGTCAAGAGTATATTTCTAATAACATTTAAATTATAATAAAATTTGGGCATTATAACGACTTAAAATGGTAAAATTTATTTTGGACTTTATAAGTTCAATATATCGACGTCTGAACGGAATTTGCATAGAAAATTTAAAATAACCTTTATATAAATAACATAATTAAAATAATATAATTAAAATAAAATGGACATTATAACGGCTTACCGATTACTTATGAAAATGATTTGGGCAGAACTTTGACGTATAAAACTCCCTTGAAACTTTAGAAGAACTTTTACCACAAAATACTCTAAAGGTTACGAACCGATATCGTGGGAACTTCGATAACTAAAACTAATATTGCTATATGAAGAAATTAGAGAAGGAAAGAAGTAAAGAAGTAAGAAAGATGATTTGTGAATGAATGAATGAAAATGGGGTGGAAGAGACCCCTATTTATACTAGTTGTAAAATATTAAAATAACATAATTTATCATCTTTTGCCCATACCTTCCAACTTTTCAACTCTTGCTAGTAAATATGTCTCTATCAAATATTTACTAATCTTTCATCAATAGTGCTTTAGGTGTTCTAGTATGACTTTGTGAAAATAATTTATGACAAAGGTATGGGAGCTTGATTTCATGACATAATATTATGTAGGATATTAATAGAAAATGAGATATATATTTCTTTTATAAAAAGTAAAATGTTAATAATATTAATAATAATAAAAATAGTAAAAAGGATAGTTATTTGATATTTTTATTGTCTTAAGATTATTTTATTTATTAATTGGTTTATAGAGTAAAATGATAATATTCAAATAAAATAAAATCAATTAATAATAACAAAACAAGAACAACAATAATGATAATAATAATATGAATAATTAATTAACTTAAAGTTAAGGGTTTTAAGTACCAATTTAAATTTCAAAGTTTAGTTTATAAAATGAAACGATGATATTCAAATTGAAGAATAAAAGTAATAAATATAAAAAGTAATTAATTAATAAATTAATTATTATAAGTGTTAGTTTCAACATTTAATTTTTAATAACTAGCATTGTTAAAATCTCAAATCTAACTAGATATATTATTTAGTGTATGGAAAAATTAGGATGTTACATTACCACCCCCCTTAAAAGAAATTTCGTCCTCGAAATTTAGCGTACCTAAAACATATGTGGATACTTCTGACGCATGTCTTCTTCTCTTTCCCAAGTAGAATCACCAGTTACATCATCCCACACGACTCTAACCAATGGTATTTGCTTTCCACGAAGTTCTTTAATACGATGATCTAAGATCTTGACAGGTATAGCCTCATATTCCAAATTATCTCTAAGTTCCACAGTTTCAGGCTCAATGACATGTGAAGGGTCCGGATAATACTTCCTCAGTTGTGATACATGAAATACATCATGAAGATTAGACAAGTTTGGCGGCAAAGCAATGTGATACGCTACAGGTCCAATCCGCCGTAGAATTTGAAAAGGCCCGATAAACCTTGGTGTTAACTTCCTAGTTTTGATTGCTCGTGCAATTCCCGCCCTAGGAGTTACCCTAATGAACACGTGATCTCCTGCCTCGAACTCCAAAGGTCTTCTCCTCTTATCATTATAACTCTTTTGACGGTCCTGTGCTGCCTTCATTTTTTCTCTAATAAGTTTAACCTGATCTGTCGTTTGTTGCACGAATTCTGAACCCAATATTTTATTTTCTCCAACCTCATACCAACATAAAGGTGTACGACACTTTCTTCCGTATAATGCTTCATATGGAGCCATGCCGATACTTGAGTGAAAACTATTGTTGTAAGTAAACTCAATCAATGGTAAGAACTCGTCCCAACTTCCTTTGTGTTCAAGAGCACAAGCTCTCAACAAATCCTCTAACGATTGAATCGTCCTCTCAGACTGGCCATCCGTTTGGGGATGATAAGCTGAACTTAACCTCAGTTTTGTTCCTAACTCTAAATGCAACTGATGCCAAAAATTTGATGTGAATCTGGGATCTCTATCACTGACTATACTTGAAGGTATTCCATGCAATCTAACAATCTCCTTTACATATACCTGAGCTAGTCTCTCTAATTTAAACGTCTGGTTGATGGGAATGAAATGTGCACTCTTTGTCAACCTATCAATGATCACCCAAATTGCATCATGTTGTTTCTGAGTCTTAGGCAAAGCGGTTACAAAATCCATGGCTATTCCGTCCCACTTCCACTCTGGAATATCTAAAGGTTGTAGCAATCCGGCTGGCTTCTGATGTTCAATCTTTGCCTTCTGACATACCAAGCAACTTTGAACATATTCTGCTATATGTCTCTTCATTCCAACCCACCAAAACATTTTCTTCAAGTCTTGATACATCTTTGTGGCTCCTGGATGAAAACTCAACTTACTTTTGTGGCCCTCTTCCAAAATCAACTTTTGAATATCCTGATTTTGAGGTACACACAACCTTTCTTTAAACCTTAGGATTCCATCACTCCTTATGTTAAACTCTCCATTTTGACCATTTCTTATATTTTCCTTTATGCTCACTAGACGGTCATCAAGTTGTTGTTCATCTTTGATCCATTTCAGAAATTCATTAGACACGACAATAGCGCCTATGAATATACTTCCTTCATTGTGATGTACTCCTAAGTTTAAATCCACGAATTTGTCAATCAACTCTTCTTCCTTCAACATCATTGCAGATACATGAAGTTTCTTTCGACTCAAAGCGTCTGCTACAACATTGGCCTTTCCGGGATGATATTGCAACTCAAAATCATAGTCCTTCAAGAATTCCATCCAGCGCCTTTGTCTCATGTTTAAATCTTTCTGATCAAATAAATGCTTCAGGCTTTTGTGATCACTTAACACAGTGAACTTTGATCCATAAAGATAATGCCTCCAAATCTTTAAGGCAAACACAATTGCCGCTAACTCTAGGTCGTGAGTTGGGTAGTTCCTCTCATGCACCTTCAATTGTCTTGATGCATAAGCTATCACTTTCCTTTCTTGCATCAACACACACCCAAGACCTTGATATGACGCATCACAATACACATCAAAATTTCCTAATGGGTCTGGTAAGATGAGTATTGGTGATGAAGTCAATCTTTCCTTTAGCTTCTGAAAACTTTCTTCACACTCTTTAGTCCATTCAAAGTTTTTACCTTTCCTCGTTAACTGAGTCATGGGCAAAGCGATCTTTGAAAATCCTTCAATGAACCTCCGATAATATCCAGCTAGTCCAAGAAAACTTCGAATCTCGCCAACATTCTTTGGACTCTCCCACTTTGTTATTGCTTCGACTTTACTTGGGTCTACTGCAATACCTTCTTTACTAATTACATGACCAAGAAATTGTACCTCCTTCAACCAAAATTCACATTTCGAGAATTTCGCGTACAATTGAAGGTCCTTTAATATCTGTAGCACAATTCTCAAATGTTCTCTGTGCTCTACCTCATTCTTGGAATAAATCAGAATGTCATCAATGAAAACTACAACAAATTGATCTAAGTATGACCTAAAGATCCTATTCATGTAATCCATGAATACTGCTGGAGCATTAGTCAAACCAAATGGCATAACTAAGTACTCATAGTGTCCATAACGGGATCTAAAAGCTGTTTTTGGAATATCATCTTCCTTCACCCTGATCTGATGATATCCAGACTTCAAGTCAATCTTTGAGAATACTGATGCTCCTTTTAACTGATCCATCAAGTCGTCGATTCTAGGCAAAGGATACTTGTTTTTCACAGTGGCTTTATTGAGTTGTCTGTAATCCACACAAAGTCTAGAAGAACCATCCTTCTTCTTCACAAACAAGATTGGAGCTCCCCATGGCGATACACTTGGTCTAATAAATTCTTTCTCTAACATCTCGTCTAATTGTTTCTTTAACTCCGCAAGCTCTGAGGGTGACATTCGATAAGGAGATATAGAAATTGGTCCAGTTCCTGGAACCAAGTCTATAGAAAATTCCACTTCCCTAACCGGTGGTAAACCTGGAACTTCTTCTGGAAAGACTTCCGGGAATTCACAGACTACGGGAAAATTTTCCACACTAGGGGTTTCTCCTACTGACATGGAGAATAGCATCATAAAACTTTGAGTGAGGGTTTCAGCTTTGCTGATTTCTCCACTATCTTCTCCAAATGTAAAAATTTTCTCCTTGCATCTCAAGTTGACATCGTTGGCTGATAACCAATCCATTCCTAAGATGACATCTAGGTCTTGTAGCGGGAGTACCACAAGATCTACTAAGAATCTTCTATTTTCTAAGATTATTGGACAGTCTACACAGACTGAATAAGTTACCATTCTTTCTCCCGAGGGAGTTGTGATAGTCAACTTATAATCGTGATCAACAATTTCGAATCCCAAAAATTCAGCACAAGAGGTAGATATAAAAGAATGTGTAGCTCCTGAATCGAATAAAACTGATACCAACTTATCTCCAATTAAACACATACCTTGAATTAACCCAGCTGACTTTGAGATCTCAGCTCCTCTAATTGTAAATACTCTTCCTGTGGTTGGCTTATTTTGATTCTGAGGTCTCTGACCAACACTTGGGCCTCCATTTCTTGCTCTCCCTATGTTGTTATTGTTTATTAGGCCGCTCCTCTGGCCTGTTGGTTGACTTTGTCCTTGGGGACAATCTTTGAGAAAGTGGCCTTTCTGACCACAGCGAAAACAAGTTCCAATATTTCTATTTGGACAATCTTTGTTAAGATGTGCCCCTCCACAGCTGTAACACTTGAACATTAACCTTCTAGAATCCTGGTTATGATAAGGTGTAGGCCTTTGATATGGCCTACCCCCTCGTTGGATTCTTCCTCCGTGGCCTCGGTTAAAGTGGCCCTTGTGATTGTTGTTTTGGGTTGATCCTCCTGATCCATATTGATTCTTCCTATTGTCAATCCCTTCCAACTCCAGACACCTTTCTACTAGCTCACCAAAGCGCATAATATGCAGAGGTAAAACTGCCCTCTGGATATCATATTTCAATCCATCTTGATACTTTTCACACATCCATTCTTCCCTTGGATGCAAGCGGTAAAACTCAGAATACTTTAGCAAGGATTCAAACTTCCTAGTATATTCTCCCACCGTCATCACACCTTGACGTAGATTCTGAAATTCTCTCTCCTTCTCTTTCCTACATAACTTTGGAAAATACTTCCCCAAAAATTCTTCTTTGAACAAGGTCCAATTGATTTCTCTTCCTTCCTCTTCCAATAATCTATACTTTCCTCTCCACCAAGCTTCAGCATCGCCTGTCAGCATGAATGTTGCATAACCAACCCTTCTATTCTCTCTACAGTGAGTGAAAGAAAATATCTTCTCCATTTCTTGCAACCATTTCTCAGCACCCTCCGGATTAAAGTCACCACCAAACTGTGGTGGTTTTCCTTTCAGAAACGAGTTCAATCCTGTATCCTCATGCACCATTTCCCTTTGTTGTTGCTGAAAGAGTTGATGATCTCGAGTGATTTGCAGGATTTGAGCATTTTGTTGTGTTTGAACTAACACAGCTGCAGCAAGTTCACGAACATCTCGAGTGTCAGCTTGAGAGTTCGTTCCAGTTTGGGAATGATCTTCTCGTCCAATGGGAATGGTAGGTGCTCCTTCAGGAGTAACTTCATCACTCGCATTCCTACGTATACCTCTAGTAGTGCCTCTAGCAGCACTCCTACCACGCCTCGCACCTCTGACGTTCTGAACCATAACTTCCTGAAAAGGAATAGTTATTAGGTTCAATCATTCACAAGACATAAAGAACATAACAATTATGTATATTTATATCCCAATGAATGATTCATCGATAAGGATTTTTATCAAGTCTCCCACAGGCAAGGGATAATTGTGTCTAAAATGTTGAATTAATATCTTAAATATAACTAGAATTCAGGAAAACATAATCAACATTTAATGTATAAACAAAAATGTATCAATTTATTTAATAACAACGATTACAAAAATCGTGACCATGTCTCATTCAAAAACCTCTACTTGTAAACCAAGCTAAGACTAATAGTGGTAAAACTATAATTATCATTATTGCTACGAAATCTTTACCTAATTCTTCATGCTTGATGATACCAATAACAAACAAAATAATGACAAGAAGAGTGATGAATAAAAGAAAGGATTTAGCCATTTGAAAGGTATAGATAAATATTTAGGAATTGATATGAAAATAATGGATGGGTGTGAAGTATTTATAAAGTGAATTTTGTGAAGTGTCCGTTACGTTACCGTTGGGTTTGTGACCGTTGGGGAGGAAAAATAAAGTGTGCTAAATAAGTTTCCTAGACCATTATACTAGAAGGCTCTCAAGATGAAGACTCAATGCACAGAAGAAAAGTTATCATCCAGTTTGGAATCCAACTTGATACAGTCAGTATAATTCTAGACACTTACGGTCCGAGCTGAATCGACCAGCTCTGATACCATTAAATGAGACAGCCTATGTCCCATTAGTGGAATTCTAATGAAACCTTATAAAAATACAGAAAAATTTGAAATTTTTAAAGGACAATACTTAATTATTTAAAAACATACTGTTTCACATACATATGCTTCAAATATATTTTACAGAGTTTGACACCGTTAAGACTAGCGGCCTTGCCACATAGATAAAACATAAAATAAAAGTACAGAAAGGAAACCAAAAAGAAAGCATACCAAAAGGGACCTCCTAAGTCCAACAAGACTGACACTTATACTGACTGTAGTAGTAGGGATGTGATTAGCGTTTGACAAAACACTAACAGCTCCCAATCTAGATGTTATAGTAACACATCTCCACGTCACTTCATATCCTTTCCTTCTGAGTTGTCGGGAAGTACGCAAGATTCGAGCTCATCGTCTGATCGTCATAAAATAATCCAAAATGCAAAACAAAAATGACACAGGGCTAAGATTCATGTACAAGTTTAAAAGTGGGAATGAATGTGTAAAATAATAATATATATGGAAACCATATTTATACAAACAAGCGTATCTTATACCCACAATTACATATACTTTATTTATTCTAATGCATCCCTGAACTATATGCTGACTCAGGCCACTAAACGCTGTCAATGATATCTATCCCATTTACCAAGATCAGATATCACTAGACCACATGCCACCAACGTACTCCCAATTACCAAGAGCTACGCCACCTAACTTCACATGGAGCCTAGGTGTTATAAGTCGATCGTCCCTGAGAATTCAGGCCAAGAACCTTGTCTTGCCTAGCATGCATAGATAATAATCCCCGTCGGGATTGCAGGCGACTGATCAACCTCGTGCGTCCCATACCGCACGGCGGTGGACTTACACATTCCTTAATGCAAGTCTATATGATCACTCACTCATCTTGTGGCAACTCTTAGCCATAAGTATTAAGTTAATAATGGGGAATTATCGTATCAACTTTTCAAGTTATACTTATTATCTAGATACTTAGGTTGAGTACCAAATCCATCCAATGTCTTGCCATATTTGATCTTTGTCCTTACATAATAAGTTCAGTTTGTATAATGGGTAATTGTATGGTTAACTTCCCAGGTAAGAGAGGTGGACTGTAAACGGCATAGTCGACCAAGTCTTTCCTTAGCCAGAACCCAACCAAATATAACTACTCATTGTATCCAACTTTCCTTATGTTAATGGGGATCAATTACTTAATATCTAGCAATGTTTTTCTCTCATTAACCGATTATTTCCTTAATCTATCAATCACAATCATTCAAGTATAAATAAAATAAACAATTATAAAATTAACCGAATAATGCAAGCACAATACAATACCAAATTGTCAAAGATTATTCCTATGATAATTAATTAAGGCCGGCGTAACCTCGCCTAGTGATTTGTGAAAATCATTATTTGAGAATAGGCTCTCCTTAATTATTTATCGCTAGTAGGGCTTAGGTCACCACTACACACATATATATTAAGTTATTTTACGCTAACCGTCCCAATCGTATACGAAATCTTGCCCCCACCTTTTGTTGAGTGTTGTTGAAAGTCCACAAGTGTTGTCTTCGATCTTTGCCAAGAACCTAATTTACGATAACCGTTGGATTGTACGAAATTTATGAAATAATTAGAATATAATTTATGGTTAATTGAACATAATCCCGTTATAACTTGAAATATTTATTTATTTAAATATATCATAATAACCTCCAAAATAATTATTAAATTCAAATATAAATTATATTATACCTCCTTTTGAATTTGTTTGTTTTAGAAAATTGTCAAGAGTATATTTCTAATAACATTTAAATTATAATAAAATTTGGGCATTATAACGACTTAAAATGGTAAAATTTATTTTGGACTTTATAAGTTCAATATATCGACGTCTGAACGGAATTTGCATAGAAAATTTAAAATAACCTTTATATAAATAACATAATTAAAATAATATAATTAAAATAAAATGGACATTATAACGGCTTACCGATTACTTATGAAAATGATTTGGGCAGAACTTTGACGTATAAAACTCCCTTGAAACTTTAGAAGAACTTTTACCACAAAATACTCTAAAGGTTACGAACCGATATCGTGGGAACTTCGATAACTAAAACTAATATTGCTATATGAAGAAATTAGAGAAGGAAAGAAGTAAAGAAGTAAGAAAGATGATTTGTGAATGAATGAATGAAAATGGGGTGGAAGAGACCCCTATTTATACTAGTTGTAAAATATTAAAATAACATAATTTATCATCTTTTGCCCATACCTTCCAACTTTTCAACTCTTGCTAGTAAATATGTCTCTATCAAATATTTACTAATCTTTCATCAATAGTGCTTTAGGTGTTCTAGTATGACTTTGTGAAAATAATTTATGACAAAGGTATGGGAGCTTGATTTCATGACATAATATTATGTAGGATATTAATAGAAAATGAGATATATATTTCTTTTATAAAAAGTAAAATGTTAATAATATTAATAATAATAAAAATAGTAAAAAGGATAGTTATTTGATATTTTTATTGTCTTAAGATTATTTTATTTATTAATTGGTTTATAGAGTAAAATGATAATATTCAAATAAAATAAAATCAATTAATAATAACAAAACAAGAACAACAATAATGATAATAATAATATGAATAATTAATTAACTTAAAGTTAAGGGTTTTAAGTACCAATTTAAATTTCAAAGTTTAGTTTATAAAATGAAACGATGATATTCAAATTGAAGAATAAAAGTAATAAATATAAAAAGTAATTAATTAATAAATTAATTATTATAAGTGTTAGTTTCAACATTTAATTTTTAATAACTAGCATTGTTAAAATCTCAAATCTAACTAGATATATTATTTAGTGTATGGAAAAATTAGGATGTTACATCCGTACCTTACCGTCCTTCTTAGGCACAGGCACGATGTTGGTGACCCACAGAGGGTAAGTTGTAACGGCTAAAAATCCTGCGTCCAATTGCTTCTGGACTTCTTCCTTGATTTTCAAAGCCATATCTGGTCTCGTACGCCTGAGCTTCTGCTTGACTGGCGGACACTCTTCACGCAACGGCAAGCGATGAACCACGATGTCTGTTTCAAGCCCGGGCATGTCTTCGTATGACCAAGCAAAGATATCACTATACTCACTGAGCATCTCAACCAATCTTTGCTTGATGTCACTCTACAGCACAGCCCCTATCCAAACATTCCTCACAACTTCCTCAGAACCCAAATTAATAACCTCGATTTCCTCCTGAAGAGGCAGAATAACCTTTTCTTCCTGTTTCAAGAATCTAGCTAGCTCTTTTGGTAAGTCTTCATCTTCATCAATCTCTTCTTCGGCTTGAAATATCGGATTGTCAAAGTCGAAGCGAGTCATAGATGTCTCTGGCACGGTGTCATCTGTAATGTGAATCCTACAATCGTAATGGTTAAATGCTTAAAATGATATGCAAAACAAGCACAAAGCCACATTGCCATTTTATTGTTAAACATAAAATATGAAAAACAAGGATCACAATATTTGAATGCAAAAAAACGCCCTTTGATTAATTGAAAAAGATTGTGCAAGCATAAACAATAAGACCCTGAAGACAAAAACCACTATACTCCGGGTAGAACATAGGGTTGTACAATAATCAGAAAAACAAAGTATTACTCTTCCGTTGTCACTTGAATGAATTCCTCGATAGACAAATTGTTGAGGCCTTGTCCTGGAATGCCCGGCCGAATCCACGAGTCCATATCACAGTCGCTATCCCCGTCTTCCTCTAAAACAGCGTTGACCCTCTCGAAGATAACCCCATCTATGGTAAACTGTACCGGCCATTTGTAGCGCAACGCGCTCTGTGAGGATGACGAAGAAGATGGGCGATATCTCAAACCAAACTTATCCTACTTATGGGGTATATCCAACACTTGACCCCAACCCTGGTGCTGCCCCAGCCTGCACTACTGCTTGGGCCTCCTTGAAGGATGACATGGCCACTTCAGGCGCTTTGCTCACAGCAGACACTTTGTCTTTAATATGCACCGTCTCAAAAGCTTGACAAAGAGTCTCATGGATTTCACCATCCACCTCAACATATTTAAACAAAGAAAAATGACTGATCATTATATCTTCCTCCCCGCATACAGTGACAACGCTGCCACCCACCATGTACTTGAGCTTCTAGTGCAGCTGATCGCGACTTTCTATGTCTAATACAACTAACTGCAAGTGCACAGTCTATCGCGTAGTAATAAAAGATATCGATCCCACAGGGACTCGTAATCAAACTAGTGTTCTCGGGAGTTACTATGTTTAGCTAGGTAGAATATGTTTTAAGGGAATAAGATTGTCACTAAAAGAGGGAACTAAGATTACTATTTAGATTATAATTATTAAATCGATACGTAGTAATTGTGTTCTTCAGGGATTTGATAAATTACTGGTGTATGAAATAGTTTTCACAGTTTATTTAAGCAGAAAATGGAGATTTGAAGACTCTCGTCTCACGATGGTTATTGACGCTAGTCATAATCCTAAGGGCCAAACGTACACTTTCGTATCCCGTTCGGGGTTAAAATTATTTTTTGGAAATCTCTAAGTTCTAATTCATTTTAAAGTGCTTTCGCTGTTATTAAAACAAATGCCTAGTGTTTACTATCTGATCTTACCGCAGCTTTCGCTTGTTGGTTCGTATCTTAATTAATTTCCCACTTTCGTGGCAAAACTACTTTTAAATAAGTTCTCGCTTTCGCGACGAAGTTTATTCAGTGAATCAATTTTAAACACTCAGACCATAGATTACTTTTGTGAAAAGAAAGTTTTCAAACCAGTGGTTATCAAATCCCATTCGAATTATTACTACATATCGATTACCTAAGTTTAGCTAGACATGGAATTGGGAAAAACAAAACATAAATAAGAATAATAAATAATAAATTTCATTATAATAAAACAGAAGTCGATCAAAATGAAAACCTGTAAATATGCCAATTGGCCTTTGGGCAGATCCTCCACAGATGTTGGCAGGATTCTGGTCTTTAGTGCCAATTTGATCGTACAATATAATAGAAATTACAGAAGAGCGGAAATGGGAATAAGGAAATGTAAAGGGAAATGAATACAAATAAAAACTGGAAAGTAATTTGCTCTGGAAATTAAATTCGGCAGCACTTCGTGGTATGAATGCATCACACTTTTCTGAAGTCCTCTGCTTCCCTTTTTATAGAAGTGGAATCCCAACGGTTATCTCTGAGGATGATGGACCTTGAGGCAGATAATTTAGGGAGTAGTGGTCCACTTAATGGGAATTGGAACTGCTCTTTTGACGTGTAATCTGAGTGGGGCGTTTTTGCCTGCATGACGGTCGTCACAGGGTGTGACGGTCGTCACCCGTGTGACGGTCGTCATGAAGCTGTGACGGTCGTCACATCAACAAAAACTGATTGCTACGCTTTTCATTGTGTTTTCACTCCTTTTTCGTCCATATTTCATCTGAGATTGCTCCTTTTCTTCATGTTGCCTTGTTTAGACGTGATCGTTGAATACCTGCAAAACATCAGACAAATACATGGAAATAACCCGAAATCGGATCGAAAATGGTTAGACTTTAGTTGAATTATGCATGAAAATATCTATATGATTTTGTGTTATCAAACTCCCCTAAGCTTGAATCTTTGCTTGTCCTCAAGTAAAACATGGAAAAGTCGGCAAGCACGAGGTTACTTCTTCGTTCGCAGAGTTTGGAAAAACTGGGATTCTTGGTAGGAACAAGACGAGTATCATGACGACACTGGACTACGAGTCTCCGGAGGTCTCCTTTTTATGCAAATCGGTCTCAGTCATGCTACTGTATCTTGGTGTCAAGGTTCTCGCGGCAAGTTCACCCTGTTTGTTCTAGCGCAATCACATTAAGCCCGTTGTCCGCACACTTCCATGGCAAGTCGACCTGTTAGTGAATATGATCTCATTTTTGTTTTTGATCTTCTTCATTGATCATAATTTTATGTCATTAATTTTCAATGAGTTTTTCGTGCCGTTGGGCTAAATGCTCGGGTGAGGAGCACCTAACTTAGAAGGAAACGTATCTTATATTCTTGGGCTTTTTTAGCTCTCTTTTCATGATTTTTCATCTTTTTGGAGATCATACACTTATTTGCATCGGTCGCTCGCTTAGAAGTGTTTTTAGGATGGTGCTGACTGCTAGTATAAACTACTTGGGGTTGAGTTTGCGTAGACACTTGAGACTTTGGTACACGTAGGTGGTGAAACCGACTCGCATAAACTAGAGATCTAAGGTGTCTGGACGATACTGGTTTTGTTAGAACTGTCGTTTCCTCGGAGTTTTCAAAACTTGTTTTGAACTCAGGTGCATTCTCGTGATGCTTTTGCTTTTGAGGAACAAATGAAAGTTTTTGTTTACGTTGAATAATGTGGGGATAGTTTGCGTAACGTGAAAAATATATAGACGAGCTTTATTTGCTAGAAATAGAAAGTGTAAAAATAGATATTACTAGAATTCAAAGTGCAGTGAAATGGAAATAAAGGGAAATTCAGAGTACAGTGGAATGGAAATAAGGCTCCGCTCCCACACTATCTCGATCAGTGTCCTCACTGATTCTTGAAGCATGCGAGAGGGAGATACAACTGAAAATGAAAATACAAATAACTGAAATATAGTAAACAATGAAGGAAAAATAAAGGGGAATCTAGTCTCGACCTCTGTCACGTCCGCGCTGGCGTCCTCTGGCTCTAGCAAGGGCTAATCTGTCCTCATAGCTCATGGCGTCGGTGTGGTAGACGGTGTCCCGGAGTCCTTCGACCTGCAGGGTCAGATTCGCTAGGCTCTCAGTGACCGTAGCTTGGCCGGTGTGAAGTTGTTGCATTTGAGTCCGGTGCCAAGCCTCGAACTGGTCAGCTCGCTCATTCTGCTGCTGCAGCATCGTGAGTATCTGTGCCTGCTGGTCTAGGGAGCGACGGAGGTCCTCTTCCGTGTAGTCTGGCACGGGATGGTGACGGCGGCGGCGAGAAGATGTACCTACTGGAGGAGGAGGCTGCGATGCCTCTGGCTGCTCGGACCTGTCCAACTCAGCTTGGATTTCATCTTCGGAATCATGAGTGGGATCCTGAGTAGGAACAGCGGCAGCAGGAGGGGCAGTGAGGTCGAACAACCAGTTGGTATGGTCCTCTGGATGGATGCGGGTGCGGGACGGAAGGATGATGCTTCGGACGGTCTTCCCACGCACAACCGGATGGTATTTCCCGTCAGCTCGGAGCGGATGAGATGGGAGGCCCTGCAGTGGTCGGTGTCAAGGAACACCGAGGGGATGGAATGGAGGTGCTGGAGGCGGTCGCCAAGGTTCAGCCCAAGTGCAATAGCCGTGACAATCCCGCCAAAGTAGAATGGCTTCGAGCCACGGTTGCAGTTGGCCTGAATGTGAGCCAGCAGAAACGGGGCAGCGTTGACAGGTTCATTGTTGAAGACGCAATGAAGAAAGAAGAGCTCCTTGGAGTTCACTTTGTGGTTGCTGTCTCTGGCGAAGATAGTGTTACTCAACGCTCTGTGAAAGTACCTGATGGTGGGGTTATGGATGTGAGTGGCGTGCAGGGAGTCCCAACCATCGGCATTGAGGCCGGTCAACTGATACCACAGCGCGAAGGCTTCGTGCTGGAACTGATCAGTGATGCGGCGATGAGCGTTGTCGCCGCGAGGTAGCTGTAGGATGCCGGCAATCTGGTTTTGGTGCATCTGATAGTTGACGCCAAACATCCGGAAGCAAGCGGCACCTGAATGCTGGTTGAGTTCGCCGCTGCCTGTGACGTAAGTGAACGAACTCAAGAACTCAAGAGTGAGTTGTTCGTAGGTTGGCTGGGGGTTGGTGCAGAGGTTCCAGATGCCTGCTCGTTGAAGCATCCAGGTTACACCTTCAAGGAGTCCGAGCTCCGTAAGAGATGGAAGGTGCGGGTAGTGAGTCGGCTGGAGTGACCTCTGATGAAATGCAATGTACTGTGCTCGTTGTCTTTCCCCTAACTCGCCCTCAGGGAAGGAAATGTTGCTGACATCTGCGTTCCTGGACATTGTTGGAAGATGGAGAGGTTTCTGAGGTTTTGGGGTTTTTCTGCAGAGAGGGAAAAATGACAGAACGGTGGTTTGGAGTTGAAGTTTATAGTTCAATGTGGGGAGGACAAAAATTCGTAGTGGGGTAGGAATTTGGATGTTTGAAAGTGATAATGGGGGGAGTGGAAGGGAACATGAACCCTGTTTTAGAAGATAGCAGTTCTGGACTGCGTGACGGTCGTCACAAAGGTGTGACGGTCGTCACCCGCGTGACGCTCGTCATGGGGCTGTGACGGTCGTCACAGCAGCAAAATCTGCAGAACGCAGAATTTTGCTCTGAGGGCGTACTCGTGGTGATTTTAAAGCTTAGTATTGATACAGTGATGTAATATAACAACCAACAAACAACAATTAATGCGAAAACAGAATAGTTAAATAAAAACTAGAATTGAAATAACATAAAATTGAAACAAGTGTATGTAGTACATAATGAAAATGAACAATGCGAAAAATCCAAATGATTTAATTAAACTAAACTAGACTAGACTAAACTGAAACTACTGCTACGAGCTAATAACTAATCTTTTCGTGCCTTTGTCGCTACTGCGAAAATCGGCGCCGGCTGAACAGAAGAGTCGCCACCGTGCGTTATTTATCCCAACAGAGGGAAAGGAAACGCTCAGAGTAAACCTACCGCAAAGACGGGAAAGGAATGGTTATCGCAACCAAATCCTGGATTCGGGAGTCGGTTACGCAAGGGGAAGGTATTAGCACCCCTCACGTCCGTCGTACTCGACGGGATCCACGCTTGTTTTCGGGTATGGATTGTTATTCTATCTAAGCTAAGGGTTAAGGGTTAAAAGAAAAGAAAATGACTCGGCAAAGTATCGCACTTTATGCCTACGTATTCCCGTCTGAAACGAGAAATCAGAGTCAACGTAGTTCGCCTACCTACGGGAAAGGAGGGGAAGGTTGCTCGCTAGGTTATCGCATCCTATGCCTACGTACTTTCATACAGCATGAAAGATCAGAGCAAACGTAGTTCGGGCCACGTACGACACAAATTTGTCTTGATTGTTTTTACTCTTTCTGAAAAAGGGTTCTCTCCTGATTAGCAGTCCGAGCAGACAAAAATGACGTTTTGATGAGTTCACATTCTTTTACGGAAGAAGTGTCTTTTATTGTGTTTGAAATATTTATTGTGTTTTTATGTTTGTTTTGAGAAAGAAGAGACAGAACTCTAACCTATGGTTGCGAAGGGAATCAAACTAACCTAATGTTATCATGCATGGGTTAAGACCTAATGTCTATCATGTTCCTCTCCTGCGCAGAGAGAAACAGAGATCCTAAGGGAATAGACGGAAACAGAAACAATATCAGATATATACAGTAAAGCAGTAAAATGCATGGATGCAACAATACAAGCGAGGCAAAGGAGTCCCACTCAACCTCGAACCTAGAAAACAATAGGCAAAAGTGAACAGGATTCACTTTCAACCCAACAGGGTAAACAGCAAACAATACAGTCAGGAAAACCAATCAATACATCAGAAATGAAATACAGCAAAAATAAACAGCCACAGCAGCTCTGCATCAACACCTATCTTCAAGTCATCATCAAACAACTATAAGCTTCAGGCCAGCATCAATCTCCATCTACACAGCCTTCAAGCAAGGTCTTTGATCATCAGTCTTCAGTCTACAGTGGCTTTTCTTCAAGTCCCAAACTCCAGGAGGAATATCAGTCAACCAGATGAAGTGAATGAATGTTAGACAGTCAATTACCTACCAAGGGTGGTTCATCAACTGTTAACATTAAACAGACAGTTTTCCCTCAAAAGTTCTATCTTTCAAATACGTTCACTGATCCTTCCAAAGGAAGGAGGTGGATATCTGAAAAAGACTTTGAATCATAGAGAAAGGATGGATGCAGACAAGGCATTCCATGTTTGAGAAACAAGCTTTCTAATCTAGAGCTCTGCCTAGCTCCTAAACCCTAGACTCCTCAACAGCTGCCAGCAAAGGATCTCTTCATCAACTCTGGAAGTTGGTATTCAATCTCTAGATCTCCAATGGCTTCATCATCACAAGTCTTCAGCTCCCCCAATCCCCAAGCAATCCCAATGCCCACACAGACAAATCAATAATCCCCAGAGGGCACACCACACCAGTCAAACAAATATAGTATATTAATAGCAGTAGGGGAATCCTAATATTCTCTAAGGGATCTAATAACTACCCATAGTCCCTATAGTCCCATATCTAAAATGTACAATCTCTAAATCCTAAGGGAAATGATTCAATTCTCCTAAGTCATCACTTAAACCCTAATTTTGTTCATGTTGTTCTCACCTAAACTAATCACCTAAAATTAATTCCTAAAAATATATGAACTAATTTTTATATACAAGATACATGTCTAAACTAATCAACCTAAAAAGGATGGATTAAAAATGCTAAAGAAGCTATTAGAACAAAAATCATCAAATTTAAGTATCAAACTAGACTTAATAAAATGCTATTTACAAGAAAAATGCATGAACAATATTAAAACAAAATAAAATACCATTTTTATTTTTCTATATTTTTCTAGACAGAATAATGGACCTATAGCAAAAAGAAGGAATTAAAAATCTCAATTTTCCTATTTTTTATGATTTTTTTAAAGATGAGAAAATATTAAAGAAATTAAAATAACAAAATATGAAATAAAAGGGGGAGGGGTGTCAGAAGTAAACTCGCCCAGTTGTATTCTCCATTGGGCCAAGAACCAGGGGTGTGAATAACAATTCCATTAAGCCCAACGCGCTCAGAAAAAATCACATGAAAATTGCCAGAAAAAGAATAGATCCGCGGTGCAGATAGCATTAATATCACGTGTAAATTGGTGGGCCTATCAATTGGGGGGTGGGGATAGAAATCTGATCCAAAGCCCAACGTTTCATTTTAAATGAAACGCGGCGTTTCACTGCACAGCTTCCCTCCATTTTTTAAATTGAATTTGGACCACACGATTGGAAGAGAAAGTCAAATAACCAGGACAATCGGACGGCTTCCCTTCATCGTCCCCAAACTAAAACCCTAACACTCAGAAAATTCCCCCCCATGCAGCCATGTTCAGGTACCTCGTGCTCCTTCAATATGCCATGAAAAGCTACGATCCAAAGACCAAAATTGCTCCCCATATCCCCAAGAATACAATGGTACACCTAGTTTTCACTGAAACATCGTATCTCTCTCTAACAGAACGCATCAACATTAGGGTTTCACCGTTTTCAACTGATATCGACCTCTCCAATTCTCTCTAAGTCTTGCCCTAAATTAATCCATATCTTGCACTGATCACCATAAGCTACTCCTTCAAGACTATCATGCAATATCCTAATAGTTACAAGCCTCAACAGTTCATATACTCCATGGCCAATCTTCATGAAACCTCTCCAAACTCACCAAAATCAGTCATCTAACTATGCTTAACCATTCTATGCTAACAAACCTCTAGGATCCTAACTAAATAATGCAATTCGAATAGAAACTGACTTGGTGCAAAATGGTGAAAACAGATGCCAAAACCTCTTGATCCAATGCTTGCAATGGGTGGAGATTGATCAGGGAACCTGTTCTTGAGTTCTGTATGCACTGAATCTTGTTCAATTCCCTTGGATCTTGCACTTCCAAGTTTCTTGCTTCTTGGATGATGGAAGTGTGTGGCACGGGTTCTACTCCAATCTACCAAATGCTTGTGAGAATTGCAATCTAGGAATGATGATGATGAAGATCAGATCAAGAATGGTGAAGATTGGTGAAGATTTGAGGTAGTTTGAGAAGCTTTTGCAAACATGGAAGATTGGTATGAAACTTGGATTTTGAACAATATGAAGCACCAACCCTTGCATGAACCTTCTCATATCAATATATACATGACATTAGAACCTCCTAGAAACTTGGAGAAGCTTCCCTTGTATGATTTCCCTTGGATTTGGCTTATGTTTCTTCCTTTGTAAGCAACCTTGAATAACTCCCAAAATTTGAACTAACCTCAAAATTCCACTTTAGCCAATGTTCTCAAAATGACTTTTCCATTCAAAATGACCTATAATTTTGTCCCATTTGGTCAAAATATGAAAAATCTCATTTTTTAGGTCTTTTTGATTCATTAAATCCAACAATTTTGAAGCCTTGTGCTATGAATCTTTCCAATCTCTCATGGTCACTTTTCTAGACTCAAAATGTCATTTGTAACAAGTTTGATGTTGTGAAGTTTTTTATTTGAAGCTTCCTTGTAGGAGTTTTGGGCATAGGTTGAAATGACCTGTAATTCTCAAATGACCAAAATACCCTTTGCTTGCCAAGACCATAAGTAGAGTTCCACAAATCATATGAAGGCATACTATACCATTCTAGAAATCTAAGACAATGAGGAACAACTCTTATGTTTACCAGAAATTCATTTGAAATCTCCTTGAGGGGTAAAAATAGCTTGGAAGTCAAGTCACTTTCACAGACAAAATTTCAGATACCTCAGATGACCTGTAACTTGCAAGGACCATAACTTGAGTTCTATAAATCTCCTTGATGTCTTCCACCACTAAAATTAAAGGTCTTGAGATCCTCTACAAGTTTCATGTTGACCAAGGATCCATTTGAAGCTTGCAATTTAACTTATCTTGCTTGGAAATTTGACCTAAATTAGGGGATTTTACACAGAAACCCTAATTTAGAAACTCCTCTTCTCCTTGATTTCTCTTGATTTCTTCTTAGCACATCACCATATCCTTCTCCACATGCCAAATGATGAACCCCACATCTCTCCAATAGCCACTAATGTCCTTCAATCAGTCAATTGACCTAGAGTTGACCTAGAGTTGACCCTAGATGAAACCCTAGTTGACTGTCTTCAACTACAATTCTTGTGACTACACCAATGACTTATCTCCTTCTCCAAATGACTTTATAAGTCTTCCATGACGCCCATATACTCTCCATGCTCCATCCACAGCTCACAACTTACTTTGATGATCCCAGACACCCTCAGATAGGAGTTAGATGCACTTGCTTGATCCATTGACTTGATAGCTTTCAAATTCTTTCTGATGACTTGAATGGGATTGAATTAGAATAATAACCTCTTGATAGGCTCATAGAGATGAGAATAATGATTGGTCCCTGTTGGATGATTTGCTATGCTATGTTATGCAGATGATTAGACTATGTACATGCCTCTATATGCAAATGTTAATGATATTGAAACATAAACCAAGTGAACAAGGTTGAGCAAATTTTAGGGTGCAACAGCTGCCCCTATTCAAGCGACTTGGACTCGATTGGGTGAAGAGCCCGGAGCCTTCAGACATTCGCGGTACGAGACGATTGAATACCAAGAACCCAGAAATTTGCCAACCGCAGAAATAAATTGCGCCACTGCTTGGGGATTACTTTCATCCGCCTGAAAAGCTTCTCTCATAGCAAGAATAAAGCTTTGCTTGTCCATGTTAGGACGCCGGTGTCGTCAACACAAAGAAATCTCAACCAAACCTGTCCACGTTAGGACTCCACCTACTGTTAACCCGAAAAAACTCGGCAACTCCGCTGGGGATAATTCGTCTTCCCTTCATTAGAAATAAATCGTCCACGTCAGGAATAAACTCTTCCACACCAGGAATAACCATTGTCCACGTTAGGACTCATTTTTCCACGTAAGGAATAACACTATCCACGTTAGGACTCAACTTTCCACGAAAGGAACCCCCATCTTTCCACGTTAGGAATCAAATCTTTCTTGATCTGTCCACGTAAGGACTACATCTTTTTTCCACGTAAGGAATCTCATCTTGATATGTTCACGTAAGGACTCAATCTCTCCATGTTAGGAACCAAACTTTGATCTGTCCACGTCAGGACTAAACTTTTCCACGTAAGGAAACAACTTCTCTTTCCACGTTAGGAATCACCATCTTTTCCACGTTAGGAATCAAATCTTTCTTGATCTGTCCACGTCAGGACTAAACTTTCCACGTAAGGAATCAATCTTTCCACGTTAGTAATCAACTTCTTTTCCACGTAAGGAAACACATTCTCTTTTGATTTGTCCACGTAAGGACTCACATGTCGACTTGCCGAGGAAATAAACTTTGTCCACGTCAGGACTCATGCACCTTCGACCCACTGGGGAAGTGAGACTTGTCCACGTCAGGACTCATACTTTGCTCACGACACGGAGAAGGATAAATTTATCCACGTCAGGATTCTCGCATCTTGACGACACGAAGAACTATAAACTCATCCACGTCAGGACGCACATTTCACCATCACGAACAAAGCTATTTGCTGGAAATAAATTGTCCACGTCAGGACCCCAACACAAAGAGTAACCCACTTTTGTCCACGTCAGGATTCCACACTCAATCAATACCGAGAACCCGAATCTGTCCACGTTAGGACTAACACATATCGTCACCTGGAAGAGATGTCCACGTTAGGACTCCACATTCCAACAATTCTGAGAAATCGAACCTGTCCACGTTAGGACGGGCACATATCGTCAACTGAGGAAATCAATCTGTCCACGTTAGGATCCCCCTCTTCTCTAACACAAAGAAAACCTGTCAATAAAAATTGTCCTCGTCAGGACTCATCCTTCCATTGGTCCGCAAACTTCTTATCACTGACGTTACAGCGACTTTGAGGCTGACTCTACTGGGGATATTTGGAAACCAAACTTCCGGACGCCTGTTCTGATAACCGGCGGTGGCCTCTAATGACAAATAACTCTGCTTGAGAGTGAGGAGAAATCTTGCCTACCCACTCTGGCGGGGAAAACACGAGAAATTCATAAATAACTCAAAGAGAATTTCATCATGACAACTCTGTGGGGAGCAGTGCCAAAGCTGACACTTCCTTGAATGTCTCGCGCCGAGACCTCGAATGCTTGATACTTCATTGGAGCAAGAGCTCTCTCTACCTGCAAGAGAAACAATACTTGAAACATAGGGTTGGCCAACCTGGTTTATGTTTCAAAATGCATGCGTTTGACAATGATGCAATGCTCCATTCGACATGGAAATGCTACGCTTTTTTCATTTGGTGGATGCGAGCATGATACTGTATGCTAATGCAAATGCCGACTCGAACTGCTGGGTACAGAAACTGCTTCAGCAAAATAAATGCTGAAGATAATGCCAACTCCGCTGGGGATAGCCGGATGCTAGAGAATTATTCCAGCAAAATAAATGTTGGAAGAGTGACGTCGACCCAGCTGGGAAATTGAGAACCTGAACCAAGCACCTCATTGAAGTAACACCCTGCTGGGAAATAGCTCTGCTGGAGAATAGCAGACGCGCCCGGTAGGATCGAACTTTTGCTGGAGAGTGAACGGATATCACACGGTATTCTGTCAAAATAAATGCCTGGGCGCACCACCAACTCTGCCGGGGAAAGTCCCAAACTTCGAGTTCCACTGGAAGGAATGAAAACACTTGCAAAGAGAATTCCGCTGGGGACGAGATGATTCTCTTGGGGAAACTCAATTGCCTTCGCTGGGAGAGAGTAAACTGACCCTGCGGGCAAAGGTGAACTTGTCCGGATACAGCTCACAAATATTAATCTTCTGAGGCTAAACCCACTCTGCTCGGGATGCACTGTCTGAATACAGCCTCCACTTTGGGATCACCAAACTCTGCTGAGGACAAACGACTTCGCTGGAGAATATCCTTTGGATAAGCCACGACTAGCTGGGGAATTTGATCCTTCTTCAGGAAGAACATGCATGACCTGCGTGGAGGTCGAGTCTTTCGTTACCGCAATCTTTTGATCGTCTTCCTCGTACGGCTATGAAACCTGCGACAACACAAACAAGACAAGGCAAGCCTATGCAACCAAATCTATTCATGTTAGTGACATCATTTTCAGTTAATTCAAAGTTTTAGCCATTGTTGGCGAGGGCCAGTGGTGTTATACACATGCTAGTTTCAGTAAACTTAGGCGCTTTATCATGCACAAAACAGTAAAGCACCAGCATCAAGTACTGAATAACATATTTTATTGATTGGGCCCCTGAATGGGCGGAGTTTTTGTACACGGGATGTAACTCCTGAAAAGAGGAAGCTACGCAAAGCAGATATACAAGTATGCACAAGAAGCGTAAATATGTTGACAAATTAAATTTGTACACATGTCGGCAACGGGATGCAGACGAACACCACGAACTGATCCTCCTATGACTCGTCCGACTCTAATGCCTTCCCGGTATCCACACTTCCGAAGAGATTGTATCTGATAATCGATCCCTCAGGTATATTCTCCCGCACCAACGCTCACTGCAATATCAAATTCGGACCGCAGTCATTTGCTTTTCAAATCCCTAACTTTTGCGTGAACCGCCCTTTACGGGTTTTCAGTTCACCGGGATACCCCTTTTTGCCGAAGCCGCCCAGTGTAGGTTTTCAACTTCGTGGGTGTACATTTTTCAATTTTATCCCTAACTTTTGCCCGAACCTTTCATTCTGTTTTTGGTTCGCCAGGATGCCCCATTTTTGCCTGGACTCTCTTTTTTTTCTGTCCAGCGGGTCAATTTTAAGCAAAGTATTTTTTTAACTGCGTCCGAATTCACAGGTGACGTAAAGTCTTCACCGTCCATAGTAGACAGCAATAAAGCTCCTCCTGAAAAGACTTTCCTGACAACGTATGGCCCTTCGTAGTTGGGGGGTCCACTTGCCCCTGTGATCTGCCTGCGGCGGGAGAATCCTTTTCAGCACAAGGTCACCCATCTGAAAGCTTCGCGGATGTATCTTCTTGTCGTACGCTTTCTTCATTCGGCTCTGGTACAAACGACCGTATGCTAGAGAAGCTAGCCTCTTCTCATCCATCAAACTCAATTGGTTCAACCTGTCTTTCACCCATTCTGCCTCGTCTAGCTGAACATCTCGCAATACCCTCAGCGAAGGGATCTCAACTTCCAATAGTAATACCGCTTCCATTCCGTATACCAACGAGAACGGGGTTGCCCCGGTTGATGTGTGTACCGTCATACGATAACTGTGCAAAAGCAAAAGGTAGCATCTCGTGCCATCCTTATAGGTCACCACCATCTTCTGTACAATCTTCTTGATATTCTTATTGGCCGCTTCGACAGCGCCATTCATCTTGGGTCGGTAAGGGGAGGAGTTGTGATGTTCGATCTTGAAATTCTGACAGAGCTCCTTCATCATTTTGTTGTTCAGGTTTGAACCATTGTCCGTGATTATCCGCTCAGGGACCCCATATCGGCAAATGATATCTCTCTTGATGAATCTGGCCACCACTTGCCTCGTTACATTTGCGTACGATGCCGCTTCCACCCACTTGGTGAAATAATCGATTGCTACTAGAATGAACCGGTGCCCATTGGACGCTGGTCGGCTCTATCTTTCCAATCATATCGATTCCGCACATTGAGAATGGCCATGGCGATGACATCACATTTAGAGGACTTGGAGGCACATGGATCTTATCAGCATAGATTTGGCACTTGTTGGGCATTTCCTCGCAAACTTGAAACAATCAGTTTCCATGGTCAGCCAAAAATAACCTGCCCCGCAGCAGCTTTCTCGTCATAGCATGCCCACCCGCATGCGTACCGAAAGTACCTTCATGTATTTCCTCCATGAGCAGTTTTGCCTCTCTTTCGTCTACACAACGCAACAGCACCAAATCGTGGTTCCTTCTGTACAAGACACCATCTGGATTCAAATAGAAATTACCCGCTAATCTCCTGAGAGTCTTCTGATCTTGACTGGATGCCCCAGCCGGATACTCTTTGTTCTTCAGGAAATTAAGGATATCGAAATACCACGGTTTGTCATCGGATGCTTCATCAATAGCAAATACGAAAGCTGGTCTGTCAAGCCGAGAGATAATGATTCGGGGGGCCTCGTTTCAGAAGTTGACCTTTGTACATGGAAGACAAAGTGGCTAGGGCCCATCTGATTTTGTGCTCTCGGTACGTGATGCAACTCAACCTTGTCAAAGAAAGGCAACAATCTCCTTGCATAATTCATGTAATGTATCAAGTTGGGCTGACGTGTCTCTCATTCCCCTTTTATCTGATTCACGACCAGAGCTGAGTCTCCGTATACGTCCAGATTCTTGATTCTCAAATCAATGGCTTCTTCAAGCCCCATTATACAAGCTTCGTATTCGGCCTCATTATTGGTAATAGCAAAGGTCAATCGGGCAGTAAACGGGATGTGCGACCCGTGTGGCATAGTGATGACTGCCCCAATTCCGCTACCGTAAGCATTCACAGCTCCGTCAAATATCATCTTCCATTTGGAACCCAACTCCGGTCCTTCGTCTGGCAACGGCTCTTCGCAATCTTTCATCTTTAGGTACATGATATCCTCGTCAGGAAAATCAAACCTCATCGATTGGTAATCTTCAATAGGCTGCTCCGCCAGATACTCAGACAACACACTCCCCTTTATAGCCTTTTGCGAGACGTATTGGATGTCATATTCAGTCAAGACCATCTGCCAACGGGCAATTCTCCCTGACAACGCCTGCTTTTCGAATACATATTTGATAGGATCCATATTCGAGATGAGCATGGTTGTGTGATTCAGCATGTATTGCCTCAAACGCTTGGCGGCCCAGGCTAGCGCGCAACAAGTTTTCTCAAGCATTGAGTATCGAGATTCACAATCTGTAAATTTCTTACTCAAGTAATAAATTGCATTTTCTTTTCTCCTTGTCTCGTCGTGTTGACCGAGAACACAACCCATGCTTCCCTCAAGAACTGTCAAATACATGATCAAGGGTCTCCCTGCCACTGGAGGTATCAAAATAGGAGGCTCCTGCAAATACTGCTTTATTTTATCGAACGCCTTTTGACAATTTTCGTTCCACGTTACAGCTTGATCTTTCTTCAATAGCTTGAATAATGGTTCACACGTAGCCGTTAGGTGAGATATGAACCGAGCGATGTAGTTCAACCTCCCTAAAAACCCGCGCACCTCTTTCTCTGTTTTAGGCGTCGACATTTCTTGGATCGCTTTTATTTTAGCAGGATCGACCTCTATTCCTCTTTCACTTACGATAAACCCCAGCAGCTTACCCGATCTCACCCCGAAGGTGCACTTGTTAGGGTTCAGTCTCAGCCTGAACTTCCTAAGCCTTTTGAACAGCTTCAGCAGATTCACCAGATGCTCTTCCTCCGTCTGGGATTTGGCAATCATATCGTCAACATAAACTTCGATCTCTTTATGCATCATATCATGGAAAAGAGTCGTCATCGCACGCTGATATGTTGCCCCAGCATTTTTCAAACCAAAGGGCATTACTTTGTAACAAAATGTTCCCCAAGGCGTTATGAAAGTGGTCTTCTCCATATCCTCTGGCGCCATTTTAATCTGATTATAGCCTGAAAAGCCATCCATGAAGGAGAATACGGAGTATTGAGCAGTATTATCAACTAGCACGTTGATATGAGGAAGTGGAAAATCGTCCTTTGGGCTTGCTTTATTCAAATCCCTATAATCCACGCACATCCGAACCTTGCCGTCTTTCTTTGGCACTGGTACGATGTTAGCAACCCATGAGGGATATTTTGTCACAGCCAGGAAACCAGCATCCCACTGTTTTTGAACTTCCTCTTTGATCTTTACTGCCATGTCTGGTCTAGTTCTGCGAAGCTTTTGTTTGACCGGTGGGCATTCTTCTTTCAATGGTAAACGGTGCACGACCATGTCTGTATCAAGCCCCGGCATATCTTCATACGACCAAGCGAACACATCACTATACTCTCGGAGCATTTCAACCAGTCTTCGCTTGATATCGCTCTGCAGCGCGGCTCCGATACGAATATTCTTCTCAACCCCTTCCGACCCCAAGTTGATAATTTCGATGACCTCTTCGTGAGGCAGAATGACTCTTTCCTCTTGCTTCACCAACCAAGACAATTCTTCAGGAACGTCGCTATCTTCGACAACCTCTTCTTCGGCCTGAAATACCAGGTGCTCGAAGTCGGGACGAGTCATAGGTGGTTCAAGGATGTCATCTGAAAATGTTATCCTGCAAAAAGAATGGTTAAATGCTTCAAAATGCGTATAAAGCGAATACCCACGTTGTCATTTTATTGAAAAATACAAACAAGAAAGACAGAGATCGAAATATTTGTACATGAAAAAACGCCATTTATTTAATGATTAACACGCAATGTTCATAACAGCACGGCCCTAAGCAAATCCTGATGCTCCGGGCAAGACATCAGATTATTCAACAATTAATAAAACAAAGCATTACTGTTTAAGAGTCACAGGAACAAGCTCCTGAATAGACCAGTTGCACAGTCCTTGTCCTGGCGCGCTTGGCTGAATCTAGGCATCCATATCACAGTCGATGTCTCCTTCGTCAGACTCCGAAGCAGCATTGATGGTTTCATGACATACTCCACTGGCAGAGATGGTTATTGGCCCTCTGAAACGGGGTGCCCCCACAGCAGGTGTTGACGACGACGGTTGGTATCCCAGCCCGAACCGGTCCATCTTTACAGGAATATCCAGCACTTTGCCCCAGCCCTTTGCTTCTCCTGCCTCCACCAGAGCTTGGGCTTCTTTATACGACGAGACGGCTATCTCCGACACTTTGCTCGGCCCGGGACCTTTGTCCTTGATACGCAACCCTTCAAATGCCTGGCAGGGTGTTTCGTGAATCTCTCCATCAACCTCCACATATTTAAATGATGATAGATGGCTGACCAGGATGTCTTCCTCTCCGCATACGGTGACTACGCTGTCTCCGACCATATATTTCAACTTTTGATGCATGGTAGACGTGACTGCCCCAGCCCCATGAATCCAGGGTCTTCCGAGCAGGCAGCTATATGCAGGCTGGATATCCATGATATAGAATTCAGTTGCAAACACCTCCGGCCCCACCTGTAGAGGCAACGTTATTGACCCAAAGACTGTTCTCCGCGTGCCATCGAATGCCCTGACTACCAAGTCACTGGGCGTGCACAAGATTCCTCTGACATCTAGCTTCATCATTGCTTTCTTGGGCAGCACATTTAAGGATGAGCCGGTATCGACCAATACATGCGACATTACTGATCCTCTACATTCAACAGATATGTGCAGCGCCATATTATGATCTCTCCCCTTTGGGGTCAAATCGAAGTCGGTAAAGCCCAAGCTGTGGCCTGCATTTACATGTGCCAACACTCCTTCCAGCTGATTCACGGAGACGTCTTGGGGTACGAAGGAAGTATCCAGGACTTTTAACAGTGCATTTCTGTGGGCTTCAGAACACAAGAGCAACGATAGGATAGATATCTTAGAAGGCGTCTGTTGCAGATGCTCCACAATCTTGTAATCACTTTTTCGAATCAAGCGCATGAATTCTTCTACATCTTTCGATGCCGATGCTTTTTCGCTGTCCTGCACTGAGACATTTTCAACCATCTTCCCTTTTCCTTTTGCCAGCCTTTCGGCCTCTACTTCAGGCGATATAAAGATCCTACCACTCCTTGTCATACCCCCTGAGCCAACAACGTTGTCTACAGTCTCGGCTGGCTGCTTATTAACATCAATCTTTATTCCGTCACAATACACTTCCAACCCATATGACCATGGGACCGCTCTTGTGCTTTCGTACGGGATTGGTCCGGCCTTAGTTATGGTGATCGGCGGTCGCTGAGCCGGTGCCGTAATAGTGATTGTCTTTCGAGGAATCGTCACAGTGGCCACATCACTCTGATTATCTGCTACTGCTCCTGCAGGCTCTTCGATTGCTGCTCGGTCGAACTGCAACGTGCCGCCATCTATTAAAGCCTGAATACCTTTCTTTAAATCATCATAACCTCCAGCTAGGGTCCAGCATTCTAAACAATACTCGTCGCACCCTAGATAGACACCTCCTTGCAATAATCTGCTTTTTATCTCGCTCAGCGGCGTCTTTAGATCATCCACATTCACAATCAGATTCCTCCCTTCCTCAGTTAGAATGGCGTTTGCCCCATGATTGGGCATGGGCTTCTGCACTATATTCGGACCTGCCGTTCTGAAATTGATAGCCTTATTGTCTAATAAATCTTGCACAACGTGCTTAAAGGCATGGCAACCCTCTACATCGTGGCCCGGAGCCCCAGAATGAAAATCACAGTGCCTGCTTGCATCATAACCATACGGAGGAGTTCCCGTTATTGGTGCCAGAGTTCTCTTCTCTACCAGGTTCAAACCCAACAATGTCTGTAACAAATCAGCATACGTTGAGGGAGGCTTCTCAAACACTCTTCTTGGTTTACCACCCTGGAATCTTCGTTGAGCAGGCTGTGCCCCCTGCTGTGGCTGCTGCTGCTGCTGCTGTTGAAACGATTGTTGTTGCAATGGTGGTTGCTGATATGGAATAGTAACACTCGCCACCTGCTGCGACTGATGATATTGGTTTCGACCTCTGCCTCGGCCTTGGCCTCGGCCCCCAAACACTGCGCTTGCCTCGCCCTGACGGCGCCCACCAAAAGCCTTCCTATTACTGCCAGATGCAGTTGATTCCTCAACTTGGAATTTTCCCTGCTTAATGTTACGTTCAATCTTTTCTCCCATCAGAATTAAGTCTGAGAAACTGGCCAGAGATGTATGAAACAACTTGTCATGAAACATGCCTGTGAATGTGCCGACGAACATGTCATTCATTTCCTTGTCTTCTAAAGGAGGACGGACCCTAGCAGCCATGTCGCGCCATCTTTGCGCGTACTCTTTAAAGCTCTCATCCTTTTTCTGAGACAGCCCTGCCAATTGGACCCGATTGGGCGCCAAGTCGCTGTTATACTTATAGTGAGCGACAAATGCCTCTGCTAGCTGCTTCCATGTCTTTATATTAGTTGGCTCCAATCCCATATACCACTCTAGGGAAGGGCCTGACAAACTATCTTGAAAGAAATGCATTAGCATTCTCTCATCAGTTGAATACGCAGACATCCTTCTGTAATAAGCCCTCACGTGCACTTTCGGACAGGTGTCTCCTTTATACTTATCAAACGTAGGAGCTTTGAATTTGATTGGCACCCTCAAGCCAGGTATCAGACCCATCGTTGCCATGTCTAAGCCCACAGCACTTTGGTTCAGGACCCCCCTCATCTGCTCTTCTAGCATTCTGATCTTCTGGGAGTCATCCATCGGCCCTTCGAAACCTCCGCCGGAGAAAGCGTCCTCCTGCTGATCTTCTTGCCACATACCATTCCCCGCTCCATACCCATCATATCCATTATTGCGGCCAGCTCTGATCTGGTTCACCACCGGGCCTCGACCTCTGTTGCCGTATCCCTGAACACCTCCAGCAGGCCCAAAAGCCATTAACCCAGCGCCGTTTTCATTTCCGAAACCTCCGTAGCCCTGATTGGCCATACCATAACCATCTTGCCCAAAGCCTTGAGCATTGAAACCATATTTCCCAGCGTTATCGAATCCTTGATCGTTGAACCCGAATCCAGCATTGCCAAAGCCGTTGGCGCCCATATTATCACCCAAGTTGATATCACCAAGCCCAACATTGTGGACAGCAGTCTCGTTCCCAACTCCGACGTTACCGTTCCCAGCAACGGTAGCGTTGTTGACATTAGCAGCAGGTATGTTGACTACAGGTGGAGCCACTGGCGTGGGAGTGCCATCTCCATGAACGGTATCGACTCGCACCGACTGATGATCCTCGTAACCGTGACCGGCATTTCTGACCAACAGAGGCTGCACCATGGCTTGCAAATTCTCCTGACCTTTTGCAATAGCTTCCATGGTCTGCATAAAGAGAGCTAGCTTCTCGCGCACGTCTTGCATCTCGTTCTGCATTTGATCCATGATTCTTCGACAGTTGGTGCGAGTGGAATAGCGGTGCGGGGGCTGATCTGCAATCCTGGAAAGTACCTGGTACAAAGCAGGAAATAAGACACCATCCAAAGATTACCTGTAATGCAATATGAATATGAATGCAATGCAATGTGTGTCTGTGCATTAGGGAATAGCATTCCCCGATTCTAGTGTGAAGTGCCAGTGCAGTGACAGTGCTAACAATATAAAGATCGGAGCTGAATCACAGAAAGCCTCATATATTGCAGAGAACCAATGAGCCAAGAATACAATATCACTGAGTACAAAGAGAAGACATGACCTCAACCAACAATCCTGGTGATGGTTAGCACTATGCAAATAAAGCATACAAGCTACTACATGAAAGGATCAAACACTCCCATAAGTCTGGTACTCTTCTAGCAACTTCTTGGTCTCCGGATGACTTGGTCTGGTAAGCAGCCCTTCCACAAGTTGGTTCCTTTTCTTAAGAACACGTCGCACGTCTTCAGCAGTTTCCTCCCATGCCCCTTCTCCGAAGCGATCCTCTAGTTTACGCTTCTGAGACACAGCTTCATCTCTGCATTTGATGGCCTTGTTCAGTTCGTTCTGGAGACTATACCGGGTCATCACTTCTTCTTCACACTTCTTGATGCTGGACTTCAACTGCTCTTCGAGGTCGGAGATTTGCTGCTTCAACTTATCCTCCCTCTTCTTATTGTTGGTGAGCGTAGCATTCCAAGTCTTATTGCAAGAAGAGATCTCTCGGTGAGCGATGTCGAGTGCTTTCTTTTTGGATTCAAGCATGTCATGGGAGCTTCTGAACTCTTGCCCCAGACGTTCGCGCTTCTTCCTCTCCTCAGTCAACTCAGCCCCTAATCTGTTCATTAGCTCGATCTGCTGTTAGAAAGCATGCATGGCCTTGCTTTTCTCACTGCGTATCTGGGCTAGCTCCTGCTCTAACCCTTTGTTGATCTTCATCAAGGCTTCTTTTTCTTTCACAACTTACTCGTAGGCCTCCCTAGAAACAGTAGTCGGCTCTGCTACCGGAATAGGAACAAGGGCTGGTGCATCTGGAAATGGCATCCGCAACTAACTTGCTCTCTCCTGGATCCAAACTCTGTAAGATGTGTAAGCCTGACAGTCATTCTTCCCTAACAGCGGCTTCCCTCTTCGGTTAATACGCGTCCAGGCATGCTGCAGCTTGGCTAGTAACTCCCCCTTCAAATTACCGATGAAGTACAGAGATTCCTGTACTTCTTCCTCCTTTGGTGGGTTCTTCAGCGCATATTCGAACTGACGGACCAACAGGGATGGGTTGTAATTGATACACCCTTTTCTTCCTATCAGCGGGACATTAGGGTACCCAGAACAACTGAATATAAGCTTAGACCCTAGCAGGTCTCGATCAAACCACTCAACGTCTTTGGAGGATAGCCTCATCAGGCGTTCTGACCAGCTAGCTGTGGTTGCACTCTCCACAAAAGATCCCTTCATGGGAAGGTGGCTCTTGAACCACATATTCAACAAAGGAGTACAGCAGTAAACAACCTTTCCCCTTCTGTTTTCATTCTTGTAGTGCAAGGAGTGGTAGAAGTCTCCGATCAACGTTGGCACTGGATTGCCGGCAGCAAATAGATGGAAAGCGTCCAAGTCTACGAAATTGGGCAAGTTTGGAAACAACACAATCCCATAAATGCATAGAGCCAAAATAGCATTGAAAACCACCCAACATCCGTTCTTGGCGTACTCCTGAGCTTTGCCAACCAGGAAATCAAGATAGAAACCTGAAACCCCAAGCCAAGAAGTCACCAATAGTTCTGCAGCGTCCATATGCAAGGCTTTAGCTAAGTCCTCCAACTTGGGCTCAGCAGCAGAGTGGATAAAGGGAACCTTGTTCTGCACTGGTAACTCAGTAAACTCCACATACTCCTCAATGGTAGGCCCTAGAATGAAGTCAGCAAATGTAAAACATCTCAATGTGGGGTCATAGAACTGCATCAAGGTGTACAGCCCGTTCATCTCATCAGCAGTGGGCTTGCAGACTAATCTCAGTAATCTCCCATGACTCATTCTGAAGCTTCTCCTAACCTCCTCATCAGCAAGAGATATCAGACCGAGCAAAGGAGTAATATCAGGTGTCGGCAGCTTATACGCAACTGTTTTCCTCAGACCAGCCATGATCAATACTCGGAAGTCTGAGCACTAGAATCGGAGGATATGCAAATGCACCTGCAACACAGACACACGTTAATGGGATGCAATGATAATGGGTATGCAAACAATGCAATGCAAATAACATGCAACAGGGACCAAATGCCGTAGCTGAATAGCCTGAACCATATCAAGAAGTCTCAGATAGACTCTCCAAAATCCCTCAAACCCTGGTCTCTGATAGACCTGAAACAAAGCTCCAACACTGGTCTCTGACAGGCCTCACATCATATCTCCAACGGGTCTCTGACAGACCTCATAACTCTCCAATTGGTCTCTGACAGACATCAGAACTCTCCAACTGGTCTCTGACAGACCTCAGAACTTTCCATAAATACCCAGGATCTCAAATCAAGAAATAACCGGTATCTGGAGGTCTAGTTACCTGCATAACCCCAAACCCTCTCACAGGTGGATGTCCTAGTAACTGACACAAGGTACGACATCCTATGTGGTCGTCGGCGTCACAGACTTTCAGGGTTGATGATACGATTCCCAGAAGGAGTGACATCATCAAATCCTGAAGAGGCCTCACTTAGCCAACTTCCAAATGATCGGTTCCCGGAGTCGACAATTCAGCTGACCAACAACCCCTTCGACCCAAAGGGTAGAAAAAGAAGCCAACCAGAAGAACCTCGTCCGAGTGTAGATTTCATGAGACACTAATGCAAGCAAAGGCGGCACGCGCCCACTACTTTCTACTCTAGTTCTAGGTGCACTCAAGCCCAGGTCCGGCTTATCTCTCAATCAAAGAACACCCGTCACACCCACAATACAGCAGTAATAATCAATATATATAATGCTGAAAATAAAGGTCAGAAATATAAATCCATACAAAATCCTCGACGGGAAAACAAGCGTTAGGATTGACTCTCTTAAGGGACGTTGGATCCCAAATGCATAAGAACTATCGCAGTCCTTAGCAGCCAGGGGACGTTGGATCCCCAGTAGAGTCGCCAGCTGTCGCTACTGCGAAAATCGGCGCCGGCTGAACAGAAGAGTCGCCACCGTGCGTTATTTATCCCAACGGAGGGAAAGGAAACGCTCAGAGTAAACCTACCGCAAAGACGGGAAAGGAATGGTCATCGCAACCAAATCCTGGATTCGGGAGTCGGTTACGCAAGGGGAAGGTATTAGCACCCCTCACGTCCGTCGTACTCGACGGGATCCACGCTTGTTTTCGGGTATGGATTGTTATTCTATCTAAGCTAAGGGTTAAGGGTTAAAAGAAAAGAAAATGACTCGGCAAAGTATCGCACTTTATGCCTACGTATTCCCGTCTGAAACGAGAAATCAGAGTCAACGTAGTTCGCCTACCTACGGGAAAGGAGGGGAAGGTTGCTCGCTAGGTTATCGCATCCTATGCCTACGTACTTTCATACAGCATGAAAGATCAGAGCAAACGTAGTTCGGGCCACGTACGACACAAATTTGTCTTGATTGTTTTTACTCTTTCTGAAAAAGGGTTCTCTCCTGATTAGCAGTCCGAGCAGACAAAAATGACGTTTTGATGAGTTCACATTCTTTTACGGAAGAAGTGTCTTTTATTGTGTTTGAAATATTTATTGTGTTTTTATGTTTGTTTTGAGAAAGAAGAGACAGAACTCTAACCTATGGTTGCGAAGGGAATCAAACTAACCTAATGTTATCATGCATGGGTTAAGACCTAATGTTTATCATGTTCCTCTCCTGCGCAGAGAGAAACAGAGATCCTAAGGGAATAGACGGAAACAGAAACAATATCAGATATATACAGTAAAGCAGTAAAATGCATGGATGCAACAATACAAGCGAGGCAAGGGAGTCCCACTCAACCTCGAACCTAGAAAACAATAGGCAAAAGTGAACAGGATTCACTTTCAACCCAACAGGGTAAACAGCAAACAATACAGTCAGGAAAACCAATCAATACATCAGAAATGAAATACAGCAAAAATAAACAGCCACAGCAGCTCTGCATCAACACCTATCTTCAAGTCATCATCAAACAGCTATAAGCTTCAGGCCAACATCAATCTCCATCTACACAGCCTTCAAGCAAGGTCTTTGATCATCAGTCTTCAGTCTACAATGGCTTTTCTTCAAGTCCCAAACTCCAGGAGGAATATCAGTCAACCAGATGAAGTGAATGAATGTTAGACAGTCAATTACCTACCAAGGGTGGTTCATCAACTGTTAACATTAAACAGACAGTTTTCCCTCAAAAGTTCTATCTTTCAAATACGTTCACTGATCCTTCCAAAGGAAGGAGGTGTATATCTGAAAGATACTTTGAATCATAGAGAAAGGATGGATGCAGACAAGGCATTCCATGCTTGAGAAACAAGATTTCTAATCTAGAGCTCTGCCTAGCTCCTAAACCCTAGACTCCTCAACAGCTGCCAGCAAAGGATCTCTTCATCAACTCTGGAAGTTGGTCTTCAATCTCTGGATCTCCAATGGCTTCATCATCACAAGTCTTCAGCTCCCCCAATCCCCAAGCAATCCCAATGCCCACACAGACAAATCAATAATCCCCAGAGGGCACACCACACCAGTCAAACAAATACAGTATATTAATAGCAGTAGGGCAATCCTAATATTCTTTAAGGGATCTAATAACTACCCATAGTCCCTATAGTCCCATATCTAAAATGTACAATCTCTAAATCCTAAGGGAAATGATTCAATTCTCCTAAGTCATCACTTAAACCCTAATTTTGTTCATGTTGTTCTCACCTAAACTAATCACCTAAAATTAATTCCTAAAAATATATGAACTAATTTTTATATACAAGATACATGTCTAAACTAATCAACCTAAAAAGGATGGATTAAAAATGCTAAAGCATCTATTAGAACAAAAATCATCAAATTTAAGTATCAAACTAGACTTAATAAAATGCTATTTACAAGAAAAATGCATGAAAAATATTAAAACAATATAAAATACCATTTTTATTTTTCTATATATTTCTAGACAGAATAATGGACCTATAGCAAAAAGAAGGAATTAAAAATCTCAATTTTCCTATTTTTTATGATTTTTTTAAAGATGAGAAAATATTAAAGAAATTAAAATAACAAAATATGAAATAAAAGGGGGAGGGGTGTCAGAAGTAAACTCGCCCAGTTGTATTCTCCATTGGGCCAAGAACCAGGGGTGTGAATAACAATTCCATTAAGCCCAACGTGCTCAGAAAAAATCACATGAAAATTGCCAGAAAAAGAATAGATCCGCGGTGCAGATAGCATTAATATCACGTGTAAATTGGTGGGCCTATCAATTGGGGGTGGGGATAGAAATCTGATCCAAAGCCCAACGTTTCATTTTAAATGAAACGCGGCGTTTCACTGCACAACTTCCCTCCATTTTTTAAATTGAATTTGGACCACACGATTGGATGAGAAAGTCAAATAACCAGGACAATCGGACGACTTCCCTTCATCGTCCCCAAACTAAAACCCTAGCACTCAGAAAATTCCCCCCCCCCCCCCCCCATGCAGCCATGTTCAGGTACCTCGTGCTCCTTCAATATGCCATGAAAAGCTACGATCCAAAGACCAAAATTGCTCCCCATATCCCCAAGAATACAATGGTACACCTAGTTTACACTGAAACATCGTATCTCTCTCTAACAGAACGCATCAACATTAGGGTTTCACCGTTTTCAACTGATATCGACCTCTCCAATTCTCTCTAAGTCTTGCCCTAAATTAATCCATATCTTGCACTGATCACCATAAGCTACTCCTTCAAGATTATCATGCAATATCCTAATAGTTACAAGCCTCAACAGTTCATATACTCCATGGCCAATCTTCATGAAACCTCTCCAAACTCACCAAAATCAGTCATCTAACTATGCTTAACCATTCTATGCTAACAAACCTCTAGGATCCTAACTAAATAATGCAATTCGAATAGAAACTGACCTGGTGCAAAATGGTGAAAATAGATGCCAAAACCTCTTGATCCAATGCTTGCAATGGGTGGAGATTGATCAGGGAACCTGTTCTTGAGTTCTGTATGCACTAAATCTTGTTCAATTCCCTTGGATCTTGCACTTCCAAGTTTCTTGCTTCTTGGATGATGGAAGTGTGTGGCACGGGTTCTACTCCAATCTACCAAATTCTTGTGAGAATTGCAATCTAGGAATGATGATGATGAAGATCAGATCAAGAATGGTGAAGATTGGTGAAGATTTGAGGTAGTTTGAGAAGCTTTTGCAAACATGGAAGATTGGTATGAAACTTGGGTTTTGAACAATATGAAGCACCAACCCTTGCATGAACCTTCTCATATCAATATATACATGACATTAGAACCTCCTAGAAACTTGGAGAAGCTTCCCTTGTATGATTTCCCTTGGATTTGGCTTGTGTTTCTTCCTTTGTAAGCAACCTTGAATAACTCCCAAAATTTGAACTAACCTCAAAATTCCAATTTTGCCAATGTTCTCAAAATGACTTTTCCATTCAAAATGACCTATAGTTTTGTCCCATTTGGTCAAAATATGAAAAATCTCATTTTTTAGGTCTTTTTGATTCATTAAATCCAACAATTTTGAAGCCTTGTGCTATGAATCTTTCCAATCTCTCATGGTCACTTTTCTAGACTCAAAATGTCATTTGGAACAAGTTTTATGTTGTGAAGTTTTTTATTTGAAGCTTCCTTGTAGGAGTTTTGGGCATAGGTTGAAATGACCTGTAATTCTCAAATGACCAAAATACCCTTTGCTTGCCAAGACCATAAGTAGAGTTCCACAAATCATATGAAGGCATACAATACCATTCTAGAAAGCTAAGACAATGAGGAACAACTCTTATGTTTACCAGAAATTCATTTGAAATCTCCTTGAGGGGTAAAAATAGCTTGGAAGTCAAGTCACTTTCACAGACAAAATTTCAGATACCTCAGATGACCTGTAACTTGCAAGGACCATAACTTGAGTTCTATAAATCTCCTTGATGTCTTCTACCACTCAAATTAAAGGTCTTGAGATCCTCTACAAGTTTCATGTTGACCAAGGATCCATTTGAAGCTTGAAATTTGACTTATCTTGCTTGGAAATTTGACCTAAACTAGGGGATTTTACACAGAAACCCTAATTTAGAAACTCCTCTTCTCCTTGATTTCTCTTGATTTCTTCTTAGCACATCACCATATCCTTTTTCACATGCCAAATGATGAACCCCACATCTCTCCAATAGCCATTAATGTCCTTCAATCAGTCAATTGACCTAGAGTTGACCTAGAGTTGACCCCAGATGAAACCCTAGTTGACTGTCTTCAACTGCAATTCTTGTGACTACACCAATGACTTATCTCCTTCTCCAAATGACTTTCTAAGTCTTCCATGACGCCCATATACTCTCCATGCTCCATCCACAGCTCACAACTTACTTTGATGATCCCTAGACACCCTCAGATAGGAGCTAGATGCACTTGCTTGATCCATTGACTTGATAGCTTTCAAATTCTTTCTGATGACTTGAATGGGATTGAATTAGAATAATAACCTCTTGATAGTCTCATAGAGATGAGAATAATGATTGGTCCCTGTTGGATGATTTGCTATGCTATGCTATGCAGATGATTAGACTATGTACATGCCTATATATGCAAATGTTAATGATATTGAAACATAAACCAAGTGAACAAGGTTGAGCAAATTTTAGGGTGCAACAGCCTTCAACTCATCGAATTTCTGTGAATAGTAGTCGAGTTGGTCGCAGACTAGATCCATGAAGCCTACCAGTTCGCTGTGCATGCCTGCGATATCAGTTTTTACATTAGTCAGAGCTTTATCAACGTCGTCCAATCTGAGTAACACGGTATCCATTTTGTCGGTGGTTTCCTCAGGGATAGGCTCAGGATAAGTATTGTAGTGTGGAGGAGTTGTAGGGTCTACTTCAGTTTCAGATGCAGCGTCCTCATAGTACATGTAGTCGTGTGCCTTAGAGATGTGGTCACTGTCATACATATAGTTCTGCGGTGTTGATTGTGGTGAAGGAGGTCCCATAGGCTCATCCAATTCGTAGAGCCAGTTATCCTTGTTGTGGATGCTTGTCATCAGATGATCAGGCAGTGTGAATAGCTGTACTGGTTTTTCGTTAATAAGGTACTCATACGGTCCAGGTCCCATAGTCCCTAAGATTCGCCTGTTAAAGCAGAATTGTATGTTCATGGGTCTGATGGTACCAAAACGAGTGCTGGCATTTAAATGGAATCTAAGGCCAAGCTCGTGGGCAATCATTGTTACTAGTCCTCCTATAAGAATAGGTGTCTGAGGTTCCAGCGTGAGGCGTTTGAAAGATCTCATCATGAAAGGCACTGCATTTACTGTCCGTCCCTGAGAAGCACAGAACATGATGAATAACTCCTCCTTAGACACTGTAGTAATATTTTCTTCTTTTCCAAACAAGGTGTGAGCTAGTATCTTATGGAAGTATCGGAAGGCTGGGTTATGAATGTCATCATTATGCATTTTGTCTGGTTCAGGGTGATAGTCGCCTATGATTCTACCCCAGAAGTGATCGAGTTGCAAATCAATATCGTCATCTTCTACACTGATGAACACATGCGGTCCGCTAGGGAATCCTAGGAGGTTAGCTAGTGACATCCGGCTATGGGTTTCGTCCATTCCAAACAATCGGAAGGTAATCAACTCTGTGCTGGATCCAAAACCATAGTTGGGTGTATATCTGAAAGAACTAAGGAATTCGTAGGTAAGATCCTTGTAGGTAGCGAAACGTGTTTTTAGAGCAGTGTTCTCCCAACCTAGTTGATTGAACAGGTATTGAATGCTATCCGTGATCCCTAGTTTATCCATAGTATCCTTGTCATAATACAGCGTTAAGGCGAATTCTCTTTCGGTCAGTGCTGCAAATCTTGCCTTTTGAGCGAGTCCTCTGAAGTGAACCTTTGTGAAGTCGTACTCGGCCATATTCGCAGGTAATTCGGAGAAAACAGAAGGAATGTTTTGAAGACTTTAAAAATCCTGAAAAGTTTGAAACAGGAAATTGAAGTCAGGATTTTTAGAAACGAAAAGTGGTAGAAACAAAAGACAAAAGAGAAAAAATAAAATAAGAATAAAAGTACGAAAATGAACGAAAGTAGAAAGTGGTAGTAATTTTAGAATTTTTGTTGGATTTTTCAAAGTAGAATTTTAAAGAAAAATGAAATGCAATAACGAGGGAAATTTTGGGTTGCCTCCCAGTAAGCGCTGTTTTTAACGTCTAAAGCCTGACGATAGCTTGGTGAGAAGCTATGCGGGTGTCTGAGCTGGAAGCTCGAGCAATGTTATATTGCTGACTTGAGGACTGTTGTCGTTCTTATTGTAATGTTTTAGACGTTGCCCGTTTACGATAAATGGTGCATTTGTCTTATCGGTAATTTCAACAGCTCCACTCTGAAGTACTTTAGTCACTTCATAGGGTCCAGACCACCTAGATTTTAGTTTTCCTGGGAAGAGTTTTAATCGTGAATTAAAGAGCAATACGATGTCTCCCACACTGAATTGTTTCCTGATTGAACGTTTATCATGCCACTTTTTAGTTCGTTCTTTGTAGATACGGGCATTTTCGTAAGCGTCTAATCGAAGTTCTTCCAACTCGTGTAAGTTCAAGATTCGCTTTTCTCCTGCCTCAGTGTAGTTGAAGTTGAGTGTTTTAATGGCCCAAAAGGCCTTATGCTCTAACTCTACAGGAAGATGGCAGGATTTACCGTAAACTAATTTATAGGGGGTAGTACCTATTGGTGTCTTAAATGCGGTCCTATAGGCCCATAAAGCTTCTTGTAGCTTCGATGACCAATCTTTTCTCGAGGTAGCGACAGTCTTTTCCAAGATCTGTTTTATTTCTTTATTCGAGACCTCTACTTGTCCGCTAGTTTGCGGATGATAGGGTGTAGCTACTCGGTGCCTGACTCCATATGAAGTGAGATCCTCCGTCACTAATGACGAGTCTGGGTACACCGAATCTAGGAAAGATTGTGTTTTTGAAGAGTTTGATTACTACTCGTGCGTCGTTTGTTGGAGTAGCTATGGCTTCTATCCATTTAGACACGTAATCGACAGCGACGAGTATGTAGTTATTTCCAAAAGAAGGAGGGAAAGGTCCCATGAAATCTATTCCCCAGACGTCGAAGATTTCTACCTCTAAGATTCCTTTCTGAGGCATTTCATCGCGTCGTGAGATGTTTCCAGTTCGTTGCCATCTATCTCACTTTTGCACAGCGATGTGAACGTCTTTCCAGAGATTAGGCCAGAATAGACCGGCTTGGAGAATCTTAGCGCACGTCTTGGACGTACTAGCATGACCACCATATGGTGCTGAGTGGCATTGGGAAATAATATTTTCTATTTCTTCCTCTGGGACACAGCGACGATATATGTTGTCGGCCCCTCTCTTGAAGAGTAGGGGTTCGTCCCAATAATAGTGTTTCAGATCGTGGAAGAATTTCTTCTTTTGCTGATAAGTAAGATCTGGTGGAAGCACGCCCGCAGCGAGGTAATTAACGATGTCAGCATACCAAGGTAATGTGACTTGGGCGTAGACGGCTTCTACGGCTTTTTCGAATTCTGGATCTTCCGAGATTGAGTTGGGTATGTCACTTTCTAATTTGGCTATCAGACGTTCGTACGGGAAATCGTCATTTATCGGTACTGGTTCGTGTCTGATGCCTTCTATTCGGGATAAGTGATCCGCAACAACGTTCTCGGTTCCTTTCTTATCTTTGATTTCTAAGTCAAATTCTTGTAATAACAGGATCCATCTCAATAGTCTTGGTTTGGCATCCTTTTTGCTTATTAGGTACCTTATGGCAGCGTGGTCTGTGTATATTATAATTTTTGCTCCTACTAAGTAAGAACGGAATTTGTCAAGCGCAAATATAACTGCTAGAAGTTCCTTTTCTATGGTAGTGTAGTTCATTTGGGCAGGATCCAAGGTTCTACTGGCTTAGTAGATAGCATGGAGTTTCTTGTCCTTCCTTTGTCCTAGAACTGCGCCTACAACGTAATCACTCGCGTCGCACATGATTTCAAACGATAGTCTCCAATCGGGTGGTTGCATGATTGGTGCGGTGATAAGGGCTGATTTTAATGTTTAGAATGCTTTTAAACAGTCGTCGTCGAAGACGAACTCAGCATCTTTCATTAACAGGCCGGTCAGAGGTTTTGTGATTTTTGAGAAATCTTTTATAAATCTTCTGTAGAAACCGGCATGTCCTAGAAAACTCCGTATTTCTCGTACAGATTTTGGAGGTTGGAGATCTTTTATAATCTCTATTTTAGCTTTGTCTACCTCAATCCCTCTATCTGATATGACATGTCCTAGAACTATTCCTTGTCGGACCATAAAATGGCATTTCTCCCAATTTAGGACGAGGTTTACTTTTACGCAACGTTCTAGTACCATTTCTAAGTTTTGTAAGCATCCTTCGAAACTTTGTCCACATACCGAGAAATCGTCCATAAACACTTCCATAATGTCGTCTATGAAATCTGCAAAGATTGCCATCATGCATCTTTGGAAGGTTGCTGGAGCGTTACAGAGTCCGAACGGCATTCGGCAGTAAGCAAAAGTACCGTAAGGACAAGTGAATGTAGTCTTTTCTTGGTCATCAGGATGGATGAGAATTTGGAAGAATCCTGAGTAACCATCTAGATAGCAGAAGTATGAATGTTTGGCTAGTCTTTCCAACATTTGGTCTATGAAGGGTAACGAGAAGTGATCTTTGCGCGTAGCCTTGTTAAGCTTCCTATAATCAATACACATCCTGCTTCCAGTCACGACTCTTTTTGTTATTGATTCGCCTTTTTCGTTTTTAACTACTGTGACTCCTCCTTTCTTTGGTACGACATGAACTGGGCTAACTCATTCACTATCGGAGATCGGATAGATGATTCCTGCATCTAGTAATTTCTTTACTTCATCTCTGACTACAGTGCTCAGGATGGGGTTCAGTCTTCTCTGATGCTCTCGAGAAGTTTTAGAGTCTTCCTCTATTGTAATTCGATGCATACAGATTGAAGGGCTTATACCTTTTAGATCGCTTATGTTATAGCCTAACGCGGTGGGGTACTTCTTTAGGACTTCTAATAACTTTTCGGTTTCTGGTTGTCCTAAGTCGGCATTGACTATCACTGGTCTTTTTAGTTCATCGTCTAGAAATTCATATCTGAGGTTTTTGGGTAGTGTTTTAAGTTCTAAAGATGGGTTCTTCGGACCTGGCATATGGTTTGGGGTCAATGCTAAGCTTTCGCTTAGGTTGTCGTCCTTGTACGGTTTATGCCAATTGTCGTCTTCAGAAATATCGGGTATTTGAATCTTTATTATTTCTGAATACGTGGTCTCTTCATTTTCAAGTTCTCTTATGCATTCGTCAATTTCGTCTACTAAATAGCAGGTATCGTCTATTGCTGGTGCTTGTAAGAACTTGGTGAGAATGAACTCTATCTTTTCTTCTCCTACTTCAAATGTTAGCCTTCCTTTCTTCACGTCTATAATCGCTCCGGCTGTAGCTAGGAATGGTCTTCCTAGGATAATTGGGGTTACAGTGTCTTCCTTGATGTCCATGATTATGAAGTCGGTTGGAATGTAGAATTGTCCTATGCGTACTGGAACGTTTTCCAGTATTCCGACGGGGTATTTTACTGATCTGTCGGCTACTAATTGTACGGACATTTTGGTTGGCCTGAGGTCTCCCATATTCAGCTTTTTGCATATAGATAAGGGCATAACACTGATACTGGCTCCTAAATCGCATAGAGCTTTGTCTATTACGAACTTTCCTATGACGCAGGGTATGGAGAAACTACCTGGGTCTTTTAATTTAGGAGGCATGCGGTTCTGAATAATAGCGCTACACTATACAGTAAGTGTAACTGTTTCGTTGTCCTCGATCTTTCTCTTATTCGACAGGATCTCTTTGAGAAATTTAGCGTATGACGGCATTTGAGTTATCGCTTCTGTAAAAGGAATAGTAATATTCAACTGTTTAAGGAGCTCTACAAAATCTCTTAAACTGTCTCCGAAGTTTTAGAGTTTATTAGTCTTTGCGGATAAGGAATAGGTGGTTTATATGGCGCTGGAGGTGCTTGAGTTTTTTCACTTGCCGGTATCCTCCTTCTCGTTGTCCTCCTTCTTCTCTAAATCAGATTCCTTTTCTGCTTGTTCAGTTGGTTTTTGTTGCATGGCTGAGTTTTCGGTCCTCGGATCAATCGGGTTCGTCCAATTCTTTTCCCACTTCTTAGTATTACAGCATTTTCTTGGCCTTTGGGATTCTGTTCGGGTTGTCCACGGACAATGTGCCAGCAGGTGCGGCAGCAGATGCTTGTTGTTGAGCCACTTGTGATATCTGTGTTTCTAACATTTTGTTGTGGGTGGCTAAAGCGATCTACTTTTCCTGTCAACTGTTAAATTTGCTCACTAGTGTGTATGTTTTGATTTAGGAATTCTTTGTTCGTTTGAGCTTGAGTAGCTATGAACTTTTTCCATCATCAATTCGAGGTTCGATTTCCTAGGTGCATTCTGAGCAGCTGGTTTCTGATATCCTTGCGGAGCAGTAGGCATTTGCAATGCATTTTCGCTTTTGTAAGAAAAGTTTGGATGATTTCGCCAACCCTGGGTTGTAGGTATTTGCGTAGGGATTTCCTTGAGCATAATTTACCTGGTCTGGCGGGATTCCGGCTAGCAATGGGCATTCGGGTGCATTATGAGTGGTGCTTCCGCATAACTCGCAATTTGGAGTTACTGCAGCGACAATTGCAGTGGGGTTAACGGTCAGGCTATCAATCTTCTGTGCTAGAGCATCTACTTTAGCATTGAACTTTTTAAGGCTGCTGATTTCGTGCATCCCACCTTTCGCTGTGGTTTTTCTCAGTTGGGAGTGCGTTCACCTCCCCATTGGCAATGGTTTTGTGACATGTTTTCTATTAATTGATAGGCTTCATCGTATGGCTTATCCATAAGTGCACCGTCCGCGGGCAGCGTCTATTGTCAATCTAGTATTGTACTAGAAGCCCATTATAGAAGGTATGGATTATCACCCAGTCTTCTAGACCGTGGTGAGGACATGTTCTCATCATATCTTTGAATCGTTCCCCATGCTTCGTAGAGAGATTCAGTATCTTTCTGTCGAAATCCGTTGATTTGAGCTCTAAGCATAGCAGTTTTAGCTTGGTGGAAAATATCTCGCTAAGAAGACGTTCTTCAATTACTCCCACGTCGTAACGGAGTTGGATGGTAACGATTGTAACCATGTCCATGCTCTGTCTCTAAGAGAGAATGGGAAAAGACGAAGTCTTATCGCGTCTGGAGTTACTCCATTTGCTTTCATTGTGTCTGCGTATTGTACAAACTTCGTTAGATGTTCGTTTCGGATCCTCAGTTGCGTTTCCTGAGAATTGGTTTTGTTGTACAACCGACAGCAATGATGGTTTCAGCTCAAAATCATTTCGGGTAATAGCTGGGGCAGCAATGCTACTTCTAGGCTCCATCTGAGATGGTGTAGCGTATGCCTTCAGCGGTTTGTTCGGAGGTCCTTCAGCCATCTCTGGTTCTTCTTCTTCTGATTTGGGAATGGGAGTGAGAGGTTCGGGAGTGTTATGTTGAGTTGTTTGAGTTGGTACTCAATGATTCTACTTCTTAAATGTAAGAAGCGTTCTAGTTCTGCGACTGAAGGTTTTACGATATCCCATTTGCGGGCGATTTCTTGGCATACAATCGACAGAACTAGTAAAGGAAAAATGAAAATTGTTAACCTAGTCTATACGGCGTAACAGAAGGTTACACTATTGACTAAACGGGTCCCCCGGCAACGGCGCCAAAAACTTGATCGCGACCTTTCTATGTCTAATACAACTAACTGCAAGTGCACAGTCTATCGCGTAGTAATAAAAGATATCGATCCCACAGGGACTCGTAATCAAACTAGTGTTCTCGGGAGTTACTATGTTTAGCTAGGTAGAATATGTTTTAAGGGATAAGATTGTCACTAAAAGAGGAACTAAGATTACTATTTAGATTATAATTGATTAAATCGATACGTAGTAATTGTGTTCTTCAGGGATTTGATAAATTACTGGTGTATGAAATAGTTTTTCCACAGTTTATTTAAGCAGAAAATGGAGATTTGAAGACTCTCATCTCACGATGGTTATTGACGCTAGTCATAATCCTAAGGGCCAAACGTACACTTTCGTATCCCGTTCGGGGTTAAAATTATTTTTTGGAAATCTCTAAGTTCTAATTCGTTTTAAAGTGCTTTCGCTGTTATTAAAACAAATGCCTAGTGTTTACTATCTGATCTTACCGCAGCTTTCGCTTGTTGGTTCGTATCTTAATTAATTTCCCACTTTCGTGGCAAAACTACTTTTAAATAAGTTCTCGCTTTCGCGACGAAGTTTATTCAGTGAATCAATTTTAAACACTCAGACCATAGATTACTTTTGTGAAAGAAAGTTTTCAAACCAGTGGTTATCAAATCCCATTCGAATTATTACTACATACTCGATTACCTAAGTTTAGCTAGACATGGAATTGGGAAAAACAAAACATAAATAAGAATAATAAATAATAAATTGCATTATAATAAAACAGAAGTCGATCAAAATGAAAACCTGTAAATATGCCAATTGGCCTTTGGGCAGATCCTCCACAGATGTTGGCAGGATTCTGGTCTTTAGTGCCAATTTGATCGTACAATATAATAGAAATTACAGAAGAGCGGAAATGGGAATAAGGAAATGTAAAGGGAAATGAATACAAATAAAAACTGGAAAGTAATTTGCTCTGGAAATTAAATTCGGCAGCACTTCGTGGTATGAATGCAGCACACTTTTCTGAAGTCCTCTGCTTCCCTTTTTACTAGAAGTGGAATCCCCAACGGTTATCTCTGAGGATGATGGACCTTGAGGCAGATAATTTAGGGAGTAGTGGTCCACTTAATGGGAATTGGAACTGCTCTTTTGACGTGTAATCTGAGTGGGGCGTTTTTGCCTGCATGACGGTCGTCACAGGGTGTGACGGTCGTCACCCGTGTGACGGTCGTCATGAAGCTGGTGACGGGTCGTCACAATCAGCAAAAAACTGATTGCTGCGCTTTTCATTGTGTTTTCACTCCTTTTTCGTCCATATTTTCATCTGAGATTGCTCCTTTCTTAATGCATGTTGCCTTGTTTAGACGTGATCGTTGAATACCTGCAAAACATCAGACAAAATACATGGAAATAACCCGAAATCGGATCGAAAACGGTTAGACTTTAGTTGAATTATGCATGAAAATATCTATATGATTTCATGTTATCAGCAGCATGGAAGTTACGGCTCCCGCCGAGTGAATCCATCAATGGCCCAACAAACAGCTATAGGCATGCTGAATGTCCATAATATAGAATACCGCATCAAATACTTTGAGACCCACCTGAATAGGCAATGTCAGCTCTCCAAATACAGATCTTCTGGTACCTTCAAAAGCTCTCACCACAAGATCACTTGCGCGTACACGTTATACCACGAGTGTCCAGTTTCGTCTGATGCCTTTTTTCGGAAGCACATTGAAAGACGATCATGTATCTACCAGCACATGAGAGAAGACGGCTCCACGACACTCAATTGAAATGTGCAATGCACAATTATGGTTCCTGCCCCTCGGGGTTAAGTCCAAATCCGTGAAACCAAACCCATTTCCTGCATTGACGTGTGCTACAACCCCTTCGAGTTGGTTAACCGAAATCTCTTGCGGCACGTAAGCAGTATTCAATATCCTCAACAACGCACTCTGGTGCACTTCTTAACATAGCAACAACGATAGGATAGATATTTTAGGAGGGAGTCTGTTGCAAGTGATCAACTATCTTATAATCACTCTTTCTTATCAATCTCATGAACTCCTTCACTTCCTTCTCCAAAGATCTCTTTTCACCAGCTTGAGAAGTTTCTTCAACCACAGCTTTCTTACCCTTATCAGCTCTGTCAGCGACCACTTCAGGTGATGAGAACACTCTTCTGCTTCGAGTAATTCCCCCAACTCCAACTAGATTATCCACAGAATCAGTCGGCAAGCTCTTCAATTCCTGTTTCTGGCCATTACAATATACCTCCGCTCGGTAGTTCCACGGAATTGCTTTGGTACTCTCATATGGCACAAGACCAGCTTTGGTGATGATAATGGTTGGCGGCCTCGGCGCGGAAATAATTATAGTTTTGTATGGGATCGAGATCGTTGCAACCTTATTCCTTTCCTCAACCATTATCTCTTCAGACTTATTCTCAGCAATCCGGTCAAATTGCAACATTCCATCATTCATCATCCCTGAATACAACTCTTCAATTTTGCACATCCCTCGGGATGACTCAAACATTCAGCACATGATTCATTACAGCCCGGGAATATCCCTCCATTCAATAACTTTTCCTTTACAAAGCCCAACGGCGTCTTCAAATCATTGACATCAGTTATCAGATTTAAACTCTCGTCTTCAATGATTGCACTAACTCTGGCTACCCCATGGTTGGGCATGGGTTTCTGCATGACGTTGGGATCGTCGTGAGAAAAGTTTATTCCCTTGCTATCCACAAAATCCTGAAATTTGTATTTAAAGGCCTTGCAGTTATCAATGTTGTGCCTAGGTGCCCTGGAATGGAACTCACAACGAGCGTTGGCATCATAACCGGGTAGAGGCGCACCTGTCAAAGGAGCTAAAGTCCTCTTCTGGATTAATTGCAACTGTAACAAGTGTTGAAGCAGTTAGGAATAAGGCATCAGAGGTGCGTCAAATTGTCTATTGGTTGTCCGACCCCAATCTTGAAACCTTGTATAACCCTGTTGATTCTGCTGTTGCTGTGGTTGTTGAGGAACGGTTGGAATTGTGATACTAGCAACTTTTTGTTGCTGACGATAAGATGGACGCTGATTTCTACCTCTACCACGAGACCTAGACACTGCATTAGTCTCACCTTCCCGCTTCTTATTACCAAACACCTTCTTACCTCCTCCTCCAGCTGAGGGCACCTCACCAGATTGGATCTTTCCCAACTTTTTACCATTCTCTACCCTCTCCCAAATGATGATCAAGTCAGAAAAGCTCCCAAACATACTACTGATAAGCTTCTCATAATAGACACCAGGAAAAGTAGCCACGAACATATCAATTAATTCACGCTCCACCATCGGAGGCTGCACTCTTGCCACTAGTTTGCGCCATCTCTGGGCGTATTCCTTAAAGCATTCACCAGTCTTTTGAGACAAATACTGAAGTTAGACCCTATTAGGAGCAAGGTCACTATTATATTGATAGTGCTTCACGAAAGCTTCAGCTAAGTCTCTCCAACTGTGGATATTAACAGGCTTCAGTCCATATACCACTCAAGCGAGGGCCCTGACAAGCTGTCTTAAAAAAAGTGCATGAGCAGCTTTTTATCATCCGAGTAAGCAGACATTTTGCGGTAATAAGAATGCAAATGGACCCTTGGGCAAGTAGTCTCCTTATACTTGTCAAAGTCAGGGACTTTGAACTTCAGCGGAACTTTCAGATCTGGGATCAGCCTTAGATTGGCCATGTCTAGTCCCATGGAGTTCTGATTTTCAAAAGATCTCATCTTTTTTTCAATCAGCCTAAACCTTTTATCAGCCTCAGATGGTAGTCCAGCACCGATATCTCTCATAGAAAATATGTCTTCTTGCTGGTCCTCATCCCATTGAGGAACATTGTTGCCATGCATAGCACACACTACTTCAGAGATTCCACCTACGTTGCCTCCGCCCGGAAGGATAACTGTTGTAGGAATAGCGTGAGCATGTGGCATACCATCACCACGAGGAGGATTAGTAGCAGTTCCTCCATGAAGTACATCATTATTGTCAACTCTGGAAATCAATTGCTGCACCAAGGTCCTTAGTTGCTCCTGGCCATTTGCCACACCCTGCATCAGCTCTATAAACTGAGCCATCCTGTCCCTCATCTCTTACATCTTAGGTTGCACATGTTCCATAACTTTGCGCTGATTACCTCTGGCGGTGTACCGGTGAGTAGTCTGGTCGTCTATCCTGAAACAATCTAACAAACCAACAGGGGTAAGAAAAATGGTTCCGCTGCACCTGCTATGCAAAAAATGCTACACAAAATATAGACATGTATATATGCATTAGAGACGTTTCCCCTCGATTCTAGTTCCTACGCGGATAACGAGACATAGGAAACTCATAGCCAAGCATAGAGCCAAAACACCTCATACATACAAGAAAAGGCCAACAAGCGATGTACAATCATACAACTAAGTACAAAGAATCAATGGAAGGACCTCAGCCAACAGGTCTGGTGATGGTCAATACAAACACAAGCAACAAGCTACAAAGGAAATGAAAGACATCAGGTACAACAATGAGCACGAAACTTCTCCAACAGCTCCTGTGTCTCAGGATGGTCTGGTCTGACGAGTAACCCCTGAATGAGCGCCTCTCTCTATCTGATGGTGGTCTGTAAACCCTCAACATAGTCTTCTCAGGCTCCCTCACCAAAGACTTCCTCTAGCTTACACCCCTTCGTTCAGTCTGCAATCATTGTCCCGCATGAGTGAAGCTTCATCTGCAATCCTCTCATCTTTCGCCTTGAGTTGAGTCTTCAGTCTAGTAATCTGTTGTTTCAACTTATCCTCACGCTCTTTATTTTTGGAAAGAGTAGCATTCCACTGATTGTTGAACTTATAAATCTCCAGATGAGCCCTATCCAAGTCCTTCTTCTTAGAAGCGAGAACATCACTGATAGCTTTCAGATCTAAACTCAAACGTTCACGGGAACGAGTCTCCTTAGTCAAATTTGTACCTAACCTGTTCACAAGCTCAGTCTGCCTCTTGAAAGCATGTACAACTTTAATCTTCTCACTTCAGAGCTGAATGATCTCTTTTCCTAACTTTTCATTAGCTTTCCAAAGCTCTTTTTTCTCCGACCACAACTGGTTGTACTTCTAGATATCCATAGTGGTAGGTTCCTCAATCATGAGAGGATACAATGGCTCAATAGATGGGAAAGGCATTAGTAACATCTCCGTTATATCCTCGATCCAAGTCAAATAGGGGTCGTAAGCTCGACTGTTACTCTTCCCCAAAGAAACTTTCCCTTTCCTGTGAATTCTGCTCCAAGCATCCTCAACTCTAAGCAAAGATTCACCCTCCAACAATCCAGTAAGATACATAGATTCCTATATTTCCTCTTCCTTTGGAGGATCTCTCAAGGCGTACCCAAACTGTCTGATCATTAAGGATGGGTTATAGTTGATGCATCCTTTCCTTCCGACCAACGGGACGTTAGGAAAATCTCCGCAACTATAAATGATCTCAATACCCAACATATCTCTGTGAAACCAGATAATGTTCTCAGCAGACAACCCCATCTACCTCTCAGACCATTCTGAAGTACTTGCAGTAGTAATGAAAGGACCAGATTTGGGAAGATGGCTCACAAACCACATATACAACAAAGGCACGCAGCAAGATACGTTCTTCCCTCTTCTGTTCTCATTCTTGTAGTGCACAGAATGATAGACGTCGCCTAGCAGCGTAGGTATAGGATTCCCTGAGGCAAAGATATGGAATTCATCCAAATCAACAAAATCTGGAACGTTAGGAAAACAACCATCTTTGTAAACTGCTGAGGTTTCTCAATCAGAAAGGATAAAGGGAAACCAGGCATTCCACTCCTCTTAGCCAAATGCCCCTTCATCTTAGAAGCATCCAGATGCAAAGCAGTAGCAAGCTTAGCCAGATCAAGCTCAGCTTCTGTGTGATAAAATGGCATCTGATAAAGAATGGGTACTCCTAATAACACAGAGAACTCCTCTAAGGTAGGCGCCAGAATATAACCAGGAAAAGTAAAGCACCTCAGTTGTGGGTCATAAAACTGAAAGAGAGCATAAAGACCATTCAACTTATACATTGATGGTTTGTAGACAACACTCAGAAGCTTCCCATAGGATTCCTTGAAGTCTTCCATCACTTTCCTATCGGCCACAGAAATCAAACCCAGCAGAGATCTGATGTCAGGTGTTGGAAATTTGTATACCATTGTCTTCCTCAGGCTAGGCTCCATGTAAGAGAAATAAGAACACTAGAATCAAAGGGAAACGTACACCTGCAGCATAAATACATGTTAACGAATATGCAATATGAAAAGGCAAATGCACATGCAAACAAGGGATCAAGACTGTTGTGCTGTTGATTGAGAAGAACCAGCGCTCTGCTTTGACCAGAACATATCATTGTCATTGATAAGAACCCCTTATATCAAGAATACAAATTTCCACTGTAAAGAAAATCGGGTAGTCTGGAAGTCAAGGTTTCCTGCATAACCCAATCCCTCTCACAGGTATGAACCTATCCACTGATAAGGTACATCATCCTATGCGTTCATCAGCGTCACAGACTTTCAAGAAATGATGATACGTTCACCATTTCTGGTTTGGCATCATAATCTCCCGAAGCAGCCTCACTTAGCTGAATCAAAAGTGATCGGTTCCCAGAGTCGACAATCCTCAGATCCAAAATCCTCTCGAGCCTAAAGGGCCAGAAAAGAAATCATCAAAGAGAATCTCGTCTGAGCGCGAATTTCATGGGAACTAGTGCATGCCAAACATACAGGTTCACCACTACTTTCCACTTCTAATGCTATGTTTATACTAAAGCCCGGGTCTGGCTTATCTCTCAATGGAACATTCCCCCCCCCCCCTAACAGCACAGCAAAACTGATATATACAATGATGAAAGTAAATGCGGGAAAATAAAGATAAAGTACAACACATAAACACACACCCAAAAGATAAAAAACCAAGTGCGAGGATTGACTCGCATAGGGGATGTTCCTGTCCCCAGCAGAGTCGCCAGCTGTCGCATCGCTGCGGAGAGGAGCCGACAATGACAGAAGAGTCGCCACCGTTCGTAATTTATCCCAAAAGAGGGAAAGGAAACGATCAAAGAAAACCTACAGAAAAGGGAGAAGATAGGTCATCACAACCATATCTCGAGTTCCGGAGTCGGTTAGGGGAGGGGAAGGTATGAGCACCCCTCACGTCCTTCGTACCCGACGGGATCCATGCTTGTTGTCTATCTAAAAAAGAGTGTTTATCATCTAAGCTACGACTCAGGGACAAAAGAAAAGAAAAGATACTCGATAGAGCATCGTCGCTACATGCCTACGTATTCCCTCATGCAATGGGAAAGTCAGAGTCAACGTAGTTCGGCTAACTACGGGTGAAAGGTGGGGAAAGGTTGCTCGCCAAGACATCACCGTCTTGTGCCTACGTATTCTTGTCTGGTACGAGAAATCAGAGCAAACGTAGTTCAGGCTAACAAGAACACCGGTTGGTTCAAAATGTTTTAGGCTTGAGTAGGGTTAAAACTTATGTCTAGCAGTTAGGTGTACGCAGCTCGACCATTGGAGACTTAGGCGTTACCCATTTGTGGTAGAACCAAGAGTTAACAAAACTCTCCATATGAAAAAGGTTTGCCAAATTAAGATCCCGAAGGATAAAAAGATTGAGGTTTGTTTTTGTGTTTTTTAGAGAAGACGTGCATTGATTATCGTTTGTAATTCATGTTGCACTAAAGACTATGACCTAGGAGCGAATGCGTCGCATATCATCCAAAGGACATATGCTAAACACTCTAGATGATTGAGAGTAGGCCCCCCAATCACCATTTCCCAAGTACTTAAGGATCTTAACGTACAATAATCCTTAACCTTTATTAGATGTTTTGAAAGTGTTTTGAGATGAGAAGAGAAAGACACTCTAAAGGGAGACTAAGACTCAACCTAATGTTCTCATACAAAGTGCACCTATGATTGGGATAAAAGGGAATGCTACCTAATGTTATCATGCATGGATTCAAACCTAAGGTCTATCATAATCAATCTTGAACAAGAAAGATTAGAGATCCTAAGGGAGCATGGCAAAGAAGAACAAAAGAAGAAGAAGAAGAAGAAAGCATAAGACAATGCAAGTATGCAAACATGTAATGCACAATTAGAATGAAAGTGAGGGAGGAAAAAAGTGTGGGGAAGTAGCCTCCACAAGCACATCTCAACCTCAAGCATGCATATGAGAGATGCAAAGAAGAAGGAAGAAAGAATGCACACAAACAAGATCAAACAAGTGCACAAAAATGGGATGAAATAGGAGAATAAATCCTACAACCATTTGTCATCAACCACAAGCCCTAAGGCAAACCAAAAGAAAGGGAAGAAGCCATGATCAAATGAGAGAATGGGAGGCAATGTGAGGTTAGCAAGGAACTCAAATGGGCAACTCTACCATAGACAAACTCAATGATCATGCAAGAACACACAAGAGAGGTCCTCAAAGAATCACCATTCATGATATGCTTCAAGTACCTCCAAAGGAGGGATTAAACCATCTCAAATGGGACTCTAAGGTCATGGGACAGAAGCAAAGATGAGAGGAGAAGGTATAAAAATTAAAGAAGGAAAAACACAAAGGAGAATGCAAGCATAGGCATGGAGAAAGACCTAAGTCTTAAACACCTTTAACACTTGAACTTCAAGTGGAAACCCTAAAAGAAATGCAAATCTCAACAAGTAATGAACAATTTTATGACCTAAAAATGAGCATTCAAATACCTCAATATGTTAGAAGTATGAATCAACAAGAATTGAGAGCTCAAGGGATCCATAGAAGTCATTTCCCATTCAAACTAGGTCAAGTGCTTGTATGAACCTCCCTTAGAAGTACCTTGACTTGCAAGCCACCTCAAAATTAGGAAAAAGGATAAAAAAATATCAAATAAAATCTCAAATAAGCATCAAATAATTGGAAACCAGAGGCCAAAAGATCACAACCAAAGTCACTTCAAAACACCACCAAAGAAATTGATTCACAAGGGTGTACCATTTTGAACGAGGGTTGTCGAGGGTCAACAAAAATGAAGTCAAAGTCAAACCAAAAAGGTTAAACCAGGGGAAAAAGTGTCCTCAAAAATCATTCAATTCATTATTGAAATGAGTAATGATTCTCATTCATTGGATCAAAAGATTGAATCAAAAATAAAGCATTAAACCAAAAGATCAAGAAAAAATTCATTCAAAAAGACTTCCAATCTTTAATTCGATTTTTAATTGAAAAATAATCCAAAAAACAAAATAAAAATTTCCTAAAATTAAATGACATCTCAAAATGTCCTAAAAATATTTTTGTGGAATTTTAATATTATTGGAAGTATTTTAAAATGAATTAAATCTAAACAGAAATAAAACAAAAATTAAAAATAAAAATAAAAAGGAGCAACGGTGTGAATAGCAAAATACACAGGAAAAAACATTGGCCTCCCTCAAGAGAGGGGTGCAAACAGCAAGCGAGGCCCAAACAAATCAACCAGAATCCACAATCAAAATGCAGCGTCCAATTAAATGAGGTGGCAAGTCAATTGGCCACGCGTGTTAGTCATATTAGATCTCAGCCATTGATCAAACTCAGTCAAAGATTCAAACACACACATGGCATGCCACACAGGCTCAACGGAGTGAATAACCAGACGACGGAGCACTGTTCTCCCGGTCATCTTCTCCGATTACACCACCGGAACTGCAAACCCAAAACTCAACCAAATTGGACAAAATTTAACATCAAATTGATCGCCATGTTATGCAGATCATGAATCTACACTCCAATTTCATTTATCATGCAAGAATAAAGCAAATCAAACAAAACTAAATTCACATGCTCAGGACCTTAGTCAAAACGACAAACGACATTTTCTACAAGACAATTCATTCACCCTCAGTGGGTCCTTCAGCATCATCAAATCATCAAAAAGCATCGCTTCATAAATTCATCGAAGCAGCTTACCGAAGACATTACAAGACACCTCTCTTTGTTTTGAAAGCTTACAGAATATTTTGCAATTACAAAGACACTCAACAGGAACGCATTCCCCAGTGAGTTAATCGCACAAGTTTATTTCCATCAAGTGACATTTCCCCGAAGAAGTCGAGGAAGTTTATTACAGTAGTCTCCCTTCATTCGAGAAGACGTGCATTACAATTCAACCGACTCACATCTCTTCCGAAAATCCCCGGTGAAGTTTTATAAATTACATCTACATTTACAACTACATTTACAAATTTACGACTACAATTACAGATTACATCAACTACAATTACATCTGCAAGTTCTACAACGAACTACATCTACAGAGTTCCACATTTTATATCTACAGATTATATCAAAGTTCTACAACGAACTACATCTACAGTCTACAACGGCATATACAGTCTACAAAATTTACAATCCCCTGTGAAGATGCTCTCACGAGTTTTCATCATTTCGGGAAGAGACTGAGACCAGCTCATAGCATCCAGACTATGTCGCTCGGGGAGGTTCTACATCAGAGACTGAGACCAGCTCATAGCATCCATACTATGACGCTCGGGGAAGTTCTACAACGAACTACGTCTACAGTTTACAACGACATCTACATCTACAAACTACAGTGATCCTACCACCTATAAAATTTTGACATTTTCAGGCAGAGACTGAGACCAGCTCGTGGTACCCTTATCATGACGCTCGGGAAAGTTATACATTTTACTATTTCCAATTAAATTTAAAAAATAATAATAATAAAGAATAAGAAGAGAGAAGAATACGAACAAAACTGAATTATTGACCCAATCAGAAAGGTCATTATGGATATTACTGTCGTCTGGATTGCTCCATGTCAGTAATGAGTTATCCTTCGATTACAAGTTTCTCACCTATTGTCTAAATCGCCATATCCTTGGTCTATGTGCTACACCTTTTATACTTCGGGAAATCTCCCGTTGGTGATTGTTTCCTGTCCCCGTAGAGTCTCGTTTCGTAGGGTATGCTGTTCTTTTGTCTCGCATGTCATGTCCGGTTTCGCCCCTGTGGCATCATGTCCCCACAGGATCGTCTGTTTTGCATTCTCATGTCATTTCATATCATGTGCATCCGATGGCATCATAGGGCCAAAAATTCGTGCAATGTTTATATTTAAGTCCCTCCTATCCCGTCGAGAAGAAGATTTCAATCTCCATATCTCCGGATAGAAGCAACTTAAATAGGGGCATCTGTCACACCCTAATTTTGACCATAAGGTTCCGCCTCTTTGTGCTTACTTTTTGCTTATTTATTTCATTACACAAGTGTTTATTACGGCTAACAGATTTGTGCAGATACAGTGACGTCAAGTGGGAATTATTACCTCAAGCACTTCAGGATTTAGGTTAACAAGACCATCGGTGTTAAGCGTAAGCATTGGGGGTGTACAGATATAATTCATGAGCTCTGAGCATATTAAAATTGTGGAAGGACTCCTAAAATTCGAAGGACTTTCTCAAAGTTAAGTTGATTCGCTATCTTCAACTGTGATCCAAATGGCAAGGTTTCCTTCTTTTTAAGTTTGGCTTATAAAGATTAGTTTATCATGGAAAGTACACTACGCCTCTTTTTATAATATCAAACCTCAGGCCTCAAGAGCATCATTTACCTTCGCGAGTATTTAAAAAACACCATACGCAACCTTAAGGCAAGGAGAGATTTACATGTTGCCAAAGCACTATTTAAATAGCGGGGCCAACAAGCTGAACAGGAAACAACTAATATTGAAGAATCATTTAAGAGAAGGTGCTACAAGTTAAGAAATGATAATGAGAACAGTAGTAAGTACATAGGCCAAGAATTTGTTACTTATACAAATCTCCATTTAGTTACGACTGATTACAAGTTTATCAACAACTCCAACGTACAAAAAAGCACTTGCAAGTCAAGGAGACACAAAAGATGTTTGTTGTAGGAGCTGCATCCAATAACGTTTTAGCAAGGACTTCTTGAAGTACTTAATTGCTAATCCTCTTATCAGGCCCCGGTGCTAAAGTTGCGGCCATCATCGTGTGCACCGTCCGAATACCACAGATACAGGGAGAACCATGGTCTGCATGCTTCAGTCTCTTATAATACCTGTAGCTTTCAACCGACAGATTAAAATAAGGCTGCCCCAAGGACGTTTTAAGTGTTGCCAACAAAATTGATACTATCGATGAAGCCTTACGACGGCTCTTCGCTTGTTTTCCCCAAAGGCATTTCCTACCAACCTGTAACCTGCACAATCAAAGTGACATCATCAAATATGCCCACAACAATGACAACTACTTCATTTGTCCTACGAACGGACACGCCAAGATGGGAGCCTCCGTTGGGGACTAGTTCCCCATGCTTAACTGAATGGTCCTGCAGAGAAAAAGAGAGACACAATGCAATAACCTGTTAATCTAAAAGTAAAGGGATGAATGCCAGAACTTAAGCTAAATATCTACTCAACAAAATCTTGAATTTAGCATTCAAAGTGAAGATTTCCCTGCATTACTAGGATTCAAAGGTATTAGTGCAGATTATGGTATGTATATACACCAGAAAGAACAACTTCCTGACAATGCTCTGCCAATGATACAACCACAGCATTTCTCTATGGGAAGGTCTGCTGGTTTCAACGTGGAAAGAATATAAATCATCAAGGAAGCCACCAACCGACGTAAGACTTCAACAACCCGTCCGTCTCCGTTTCAATACGCTCTCCCCTTTGCACTCTATCAATTTGGTTGGTACTCCACATAGACTACAAGGACAGCTTATCTACCTTCTTTGAACTCTTTTGATTTCCTGAACCTTTTTTTTGAAAGTAAACATTGTGCACATTCGAATTAGTCGCGGACGTGGCCTATCTGCCTGCTATTCAACAAAGATTCTTAAAACGGAAGATAAAAAAAGAAATAAAAGGAGAAAATCGGAAGGTGTTTGAACCATACTTGTTTTAGAATTTATCATGTAACGTAGGTTCCAATCCTCCATCATTACGTTGTTCACTCTTCATTGAAGTGCCACGCATAAATCAGGGAGGAATTGCCTAATGATCCAGTAAGAAAGGGTATACTGCTTCAGGACGCAATGGAGGCTGGGAATCGATACTATACAGGTCCCTATGTGTTGGTATGTGGCTTTGATGTTGAAGCAGATGTGTTCGAGATTAGAGATCCTGCTAGCTCTAGGAAACATAAAAGGATATCTTCGAAGTCTTTAGAAGAAGCTCACGACGCCAGTACACAGCTCTCACCATTTATCATTGTCGAGAATTCTGAAACCAGAGAACCACAAGCTAATTGGCCGAAATTGAAAAGATATCCAGTTATTAACAACTCATGGACTGGAGGGGATACCAAGAACTTTGATGAGGAGACCGAATTGGAAGCCCCAGTTAAAACCTGAATTGAGAACTTTGTCTCGTTTTCACTTTGTTTCCACCTCCCAAAACACCCTTGCTCCAATTCCCCCAACATCATTGTCAAATACATGAAAAGAAAAACAATGATTAGATGCACATCAGATTAAGCTAAGAAAACCAAGGGAGTAGAGATTTGAGTTGAAAAAAAAGAACCACGTACCCCGCGAAGTTGTTACTCCCTATCACCAACATGTTCGCGGAAGCCCTCACCAAAATGTATCAGACGCAAGCTCGTTTCTTTTCTGGACTGCTTAATTCTCCTCTGGCCCAAAACCATCACTATTCACACCTGTCAGATACCAAATCCAAAGTTAGCAAGTCATCTAAAGAATATTCCCAAAATATCCAATCCAAACCCCAAACGTTGAACCTGGACAGTTAAGTTTTTAACAAATTTGATACGGTATCAAAGATTGATTCTTTTCTCACTTAAACAAGCATTTAAAGAAATTGGGGCGGAAAAGGAAGGTTTTCAAATTAACTTATACCAAAATAGAAAGATACAATCAGACATTCAAAATCCAATCAACGTTCAAATCCACATTCAAAACAACAATCTTTTTCAATCAACACATTTGGTTCTCGGTAAAGCCTATAAAAGGAGACTACAGAAAGAGGAGAAGGGGTCGAATAACTCCCACGCAAAACCCTAACATTCGTAACATAGGAAATCGAGCAAGAAAAGACTTAGCTTTCAGCCGTCGAAGCCACCTCCAGCCACCGCGAGCTCCAATCTCCGTGAATCCACTCCGCCGCCGCTATCACCCAACCCTTCGGTAACCCCTTATCTTCATCTTTATCATTGAACGATTGATGTTTCGATTTGTTGTTTCAGGTATAAGCGTGAAGGAAACGATGAGTATTTGAGAGAAACGAAAAAGCGAGAGATGGATTGGAGATGAGAGAGTTGACGAGAAGATGGAGAGGGAACCGACGATTTAGGCGAAGGGGATTGGGATTAGGGTTCTTCGTTTCTACCTCTGTTTTTTCCTCGCCGTTTCATTTGTTTTGTTATTACCCTATAATTACACACACACACTCTCTACTAATCACACATACAAACAGCCACTAATCCGCCATTAACTTAATAAACCTAATTAATCTTATAATCATTTTAATAATTGATATAATTAATCTAATAACCATCCAGTTACACCATTAGTATTAATTAACCATTAATTAATTTTTTTTTATATATCAACCATTTTATTTAATCAAAACACCATTTTAATTAATTAATTTGTTAATTTGTCATTTATTAAATCCTTTTTAAAATTAATTTATCTCATCAATTTAATAATCCTTTTATATAATAGTATAAATTATTCATATTCTCATAAACACCATTTTATAATTCAATTTTAATCAACCTTTATCTTTAATAATGATAATGTCTAAAATAAACTTTTTAACAAATCTCATTTATTTAAAATCAATCCATATCCAATAATCTTTTTGCTAATAAAATTAAATCGACCCTTTTAAGATCAACTCCGTCAATCTAACTTTTCATTAAAACCAATAAACAACCTTTTATAAAAGTTAATCTCCTTATAAAATAATCATAACGTTCTAAAATCAAATTCTCACTAAAACTTTCTCCTAAAAAAAATACCTTTTCTTAAAATCAATCTCTCGAATTAATCAATTCCAACTTAATCAATCAACATCGTAAAACCCAATCTAAATCGTACACACTCACATTCGCGACACTTTCACTCTCACACACTTCGGCGCTTTCATGTGTATGTGTATGTTTTACGTTTCCCGCAATTTATCGTATAAGAAATTTACTTATATCGCAATTTATATTCCCGCATCGCATTCCGTCCAAAGGAAAAACCTATACATAAGTCAACACTTGTGTGTAGTGCATTCACATTTGCATCATTCTCCCCACATGATCCTTGATCCCATTCAAGTTGATCTTTAGGATAGATCCTACCCCTTAGGAGGACCTGGTCTTTTATCTTACAACATAGAAACAAAAACAATCAACTCAACACACAATATTCAAACATTCAAAAACTCAATTCAAAATTCAAACACATTAGAGAAAGATGTCAATCATCTTAAGTGAGATAGAATCTCCACCCCACATCAATTACAATCAAGCCGTAGGGACTTTGCCTTAAGAGAGATAAAGGTGTACCTCGTTGATCCCTATCCGAGTACGTAAGTACTTTTTCTTAAGACGATGCAAAGACTATTTTCCTACACTTTGTGGCGGTTACATCTCCCTTAAAATGAAGACACATCTCTTCTCCTAAAATCAATCAATCAACTACCCTAAACTCGTAGGAACTTTGACAACAGTTAAAGAACTCCTCAAACCCTTTAGGGGAACTACAAATACTCTGATTCCACTCCCGTAAGGATGTGTAGGCATAAGATGTGATATCTTATCGAGTATAATTAGAAATAAACCCCTAGGTCTTTCAACCTTTAAGCAGATAAACACTTAGCAATAAACAAACATAAAACAAGAGGTTCCTGTAGGATACTACAGAAACTTAGGATACTAATACCTTCCCTAAGTTTAACCAACCCCGAACCTAAAACTCTCTAAACCTTGCATTTGCATTGCATTGTGGGAATTTCGATCTTTATCCCTTCCTTTGGACAAATCAAAGTTCGGTTGCAAATAAATTAACGATTCAAACTAATCAATAGTTTGATATCCAAATTTCACCGCGACAGAAATGGCGACTTCATTGGGGATACCTTTCTAGTGGGTTTTCCTATCTTATTTTATTTGTTTACTGCTTTATATATATATGTTTACCTGCTTAAATGTTTATTTTCTCTTGTATTTGTTCTTTTGGGATTGTTATCCTTGAGTGGTGAGACAAAGTCCTACACCCGGACTTGAGAGAAATTAAGATAGGATGGTGATATATTCGAGGAGGCTTATAGGGAGTTGAATCCCGACTAAGTTAAATCGAGAATCCCGCTCAATTGAGCCCCTCTCGAAATAGTACTGTTGAACGAGTAATCATGAAGACACTTGCTATTTTCGACCTTGGAGCCCATGATATTGAGAACCGTAGTTACCTTAACCCAACTTTGGCCTTTATTAGGATGTAGTGCGAGACTATGAGGGAGTACTTCTGAAATAGTGCTACGCGAAGCTACACTCAAAAGAAGTTCTCTTGAGAATATTATTAATCCTCAAGTAATTGGGAAATTGATAATATCCGAAAGATGGGCTGATGATTTCGAGTCCCTTTAGAACCTTGTCCTACAGGTACAATCAAAGCTTTAGTTCACGTCCTTTGGGGATGGGTATACCCTATGCTCCATGATCGTTGCAAACCTAGGGTGCCCCTTTGTTTGTTTATCTTTGTGTCCTTATGTGAATACTTGTGTTTGCTGCATTCATATAACATCATTCCGCATTGGACTTCATGGGATTCACTTTCATTTATGAACATTGTAGGTCACTATAACTTCAAATGAAAGACGTACTGTGAAATACACTTTTAAAAATCCCAAATTGGACGACCTAAAGAAGTTGTGGGGCCTTATCAAGGATCAAGAAAAATTCAAGAACAAATATGGGAAGCTGATATCTTTGTTGGGCCGCTCAATGAATGAAGGACTTCTTGCCACTCTACTACAGTTTTATGATCCTCTTTACCATTGTTTCACCTTTCCAGATTTTCAGTTGTTACCTACGTTGGAAGAGCATTCCTTTTTGGTTGGTCTACCTGTCCTAGAAGAATCTCCTTTTCCCTTCTTAGAAAAGGACCCTGATGAGAAAGATATTGCTAAGGCCCTCCGTTTAAGGGTAGCTGACGTCAAAGCCAACCTAGTTACTAAGGATGGAATTCTTGGTTTAAAGACAGGTTTCCTAGTCGAGAAGGCTTCATTCTACGCTGATTATTCCAATAAGGCTCTGTTTGAGGCAATTTTTGTTTTGCTTGTTTATGGGTTGTTTTTATTTCCGAGTTTTTAAGGTTCCATTGATCTCAAAGCATTCAAGATCTTTATGAAGAAAAACCCAGTGCCAACTCTGTTGGGTAATACATATCACTCTATACATCTCCGAAACCTTCGTGGTGGAGGGATGATTACTTGTTGTGTACCCTTACTTTACAAGTGGTTTATTTCACACTTACCAAAGACTAGCTCTTTTACAAACATTGGCAATGAGCTTTGGTCTCCGAGGGTTATGGCATTGACCCATTCTGACATTGATTGGTACAACCAGGTGTATGATGGGGTATTAATCATTGATAGTTGTGGTAACTTTGCTAATGTACCATTGCTCAGTTTTGATGGAGGAATTAGCTACAATCCCGTTTTAGCTCGTCGACAGTTGGGATACCCGTTGAAGGAACCTCCTAAGAGTGCCCATGTAGAGAGTATTTTCTTCAACAATGATGTAGAGCTTCAAGGAAGGATTCTGGATGCATGGCGTAATGTGTACAAGAAGGGGAAGAAAAGTCTAGGAAGGCCTAACTGTGTGTCTCTAGAGCCGTATCTCCAGTGGGTAAGAGACAGGGCAATCAAGCTAAGGATGCCTTATTCTCGTCAAGACCCTATACCTCCAAGAAGGGAGCCCACTTATGTCTTTATGTCCGAAACTGAGAAGTCAGAGGTTGCTATGAAGAAGTTGCGACAAGAGTTAGAGTCATGGAAGAACAAGTACCAAGTGTCTGTTGCAGAGATCGACAAACTCCAGAAAGAGAAAGAGGAACTCCAGAAGCAGCTACAGTTAAAGGATGAAGAGTTACTCCCCTGCAAGAAGAGGAAGGTCATGGAGGATTTATTTTTCTCCGACCCGCAATGCACTATTTGGAAACTGATTGTGGACAACCTTATCCGTGAGAAGACGCGACTAGAAGAGCAGCTCAAGCAGCAGAATTCGAAACTTCTTTAGTGTCTTTATTAGCTTTTATTTAGCTTTTATTTGGGACTTTTAAAAGCAATTATTTGTATTCCGTTTCGAAATTAATAAAAAAACATTTTCTTTTACTACAATGTTTATAAATAGTTAGGATCCCATGAAGTCCTACTCATCTTGCATTGCATTCTTTCTTTACTCAAGAAACTCAATTTTATTTCTCAGGTATTGTAACCATGGATTTCAAAAGAGAAGTATTAGAATACACTTTTCAGAGCCCTAACATTGAAAGCTTAAGAGAGCTAGCTGATCTAATCGATAACTGTTACACCTTCGCAGCAAAATATGGAGAAGTCTTCTGTTTTCTCGAACTCAAGATGAAAGGAGGGTTGTTGGAGACCCTTGTTCAATTTTACAATCCATTGTACCACTGCTTCACTTTCCCGGATTACCAGTTGATGCCGACACTGGAAGAGTATTCTGATTTCCTGAGGATGCCTGTAACGGCCCGTCCCATATTCACTGGCCAGGAGGACACACCCAGTCATCAAGAAATTGCCAATGCCACTCATCTCAGTTTGGCAGATGTGCAAGCGCACCTAATCACCAAGGAAGGAGTCCTTGGATTCCCTACTGACTTTTTGATTGAAAAAGTCTGCTACCATGCTAAAAGAAAGGAAGTCCTTATCGTGGAGGCCACCTTTACTCTGTTGGTCTATGGGATTTTCTGGTTCCCAAAGATCGATGATTTCGTTGACATGGATGCGATTAAATTATTCATACTCAAGAATCCCGTTCCCACCTTGCTCGCTGACACATACTATTCTATCCACTCGAAGAATGCTGAAGGAGGAGGACACATCGTTTGTTGTACCGCTCTGTTGTATTCCTGGTTCATTGCTCGCCTAACTCGGCACCCGTCTATTTGGGAAGAGGAAGAATCACCCCGTTGGTCCGAGATAGTCATGGCCCTTACTCACTATGACATTGTGTGGTACGACCCTACCTATGGAGGTATATGTATGATCCATAGCATCGGAGGATTTACTAACATACCGCTCATTGCAAGAGAAGGATGCATAAGTTACAATCCTGCTCTGGCTCGTCTCCAATTTGGACATCCCATGATTGAAGTACCTGACCAGACTCTGTTAGAAGGAATCTTTCTCAAGGAAGGAGAAAACCCAGACCTGAAGATCGTCATAATCTATGCATGGGGATACATCAATAAAGGAGGAAAAACTGCTTTAGGATACCCCAATTGTGCTGTCTCTGAAGAATACCTACATTGGGTGCGAGAAAGAGCTGTCGACCTCAAAATTCTGTTCCCTTCCCATGAACCTATGGTATTGGCTTTTCACGATCCAGATTGGTTCAACATGAGCGAAGTAGATCAGTTGAAGACCGCCTTAGATGAGGCTCGGAAACTAAAGGCCGCTTGGAGGAACAAATTTTTCACACTCAAGGTAGAGAAAGAGAAGTCCCAGAGGCTGCCGGAAGTAGAACTTGCAAGGAAAAGAAAGGCGTGAGAGGATTTATTTTCCTCTCACACCTCTTCAAGAGCTATTACCAGTGACGATCTTCCCCCAGATACTGTGGCTTGGAAGGAATGTGTCGACCGACTCATTAGAGAGAATGCCGAATTGCAAGAACGCATCAGTCAGCTAGAAGGAGAACTTCGCACACAGAAGGAGCATAAGGAGTAGATCTCCGAGTTTCTCTTTTGCTTTTGATCCAATGTAATAAACTCTTAAAAGAGTACTCCATTTTGTAATGTTTCGATTATCAAAATAAAATAAGTTTCTCCAACGTTACAATACCGAAATAATTTGAGTTTCTTGAAAGTTTCATACTCATTTGCATTTTGCATAAGCATAGCATCGTTTGCATTCCAGGGTCTCACTCTTGCTTCATCTCCGTAGGAACAAGCTGAATCACCGATACAACACTCGAGCTAGTCAACGCCAGAAGATGGATCAACTGGAGCAAGAGAACAGAGTGCTCCGTGATGATGTTGCAAGTATGAAAGAAAGTTTGGAGAGGTTGAATGGTCTAGTGGAAGCCTTGTCTAGTCAAATCTCGATCAACAACCAAGAATTTCCAAGGACTGTCGTATCCGAAGTGACGCCAACACCGATCCCAGTGGTGTCTTCTGTTGCTGAAATATCCTATAGTATGCCTCAAGGTTTCCCGTGGGGATTGTCTCCTAATTTCTTCTCGGCCGATTACCGTCCGTCTGTGTCTGAGTTCCCTGTTGTGACCACGGTTCAAGCTGCTCCTGTAATTTCTGCTGTGATGACTACCGCGTCTCCGCACGTGAACGTTGTCCCGTATATTCTGGATGAACCAATTTTACATGGGTCGCCAACCGACACTGTGGGTTTATAAGAGAAGATAGTCAGATTTCAAGACCAGTTCTCTGAAATACAAAAGGAGTTGAGAGCTCTTCGTGGGAAAGATTTGTTCGGTAAGAGTGCTTCTGAGCTGTGCTTGGTTCCGAATGTTAAAGTTCCACCGAAGTTTAAGGTCCCTGATTTTGAGAATTACAAGGGGAATACTTGCCCTCAGAGTCATCTCATTATGTATGTCAGGAAGATGTCTGCCCAACCAGATAATGACCAATTACTTATTCACTACTTTCAAGACAGTCCGACAGGCGTTGCACTCAAGTGGTATATGGGGTTGGATAATACGAAGATTCGAACTTTCAATGATCTGGGAGGAGCCTTTGTCAAGGAGTATAAGTACAATGTGGACATGGCGCCCGACCGAGACCAGTTGAGAGCAATGGCACAGAAAGATAAGGAGATTTTCAAAGAATATGCTCAGCGTTGGCGCGAGCTGGCCGCGCAAGTCACACCACCATTAGAAGAAAAAGAGATGACCAAGATTTTTCTGAAGACCCTTGGTCCTTTCTTTTACAAGAAGATGGTAGCCAGCGCGCCCAGTGACTTTACTGAAATGGTCAATATGGGAATGCGTTTAGAAGAAGGTGTTCGCGAAGGAAGATTGACCAAAGAAGAGAGCGCTCCTAAAAGGTATGGGAGCAATTTTGTGAAGAAAAAAGAGCAATGTGTAAATGTCATTCAAAAGGGACAATTCAGAAAGAGGTACATGCCACCACACCAAGTTGCAACGGTATCGCTAGTGTTTAACGCTCTGGCTTATCGGCTACAGTCTCCACAACCCTATCAGCAATCTCAGTCTCCCGTTGCTCAACTACCCCAACTTCAGCAAAGTCCACAGTACCCTCAGCAGAATCGGCCATCCAGCAATCAGGGTAGTGTGTATAGAAAAATAAATTTCGATTCGATCCCAATGACATATGCTGATTTATTCCCCGCTTTGATTAAAAAGGGTCACATTCAGACGAGAGCTCCACCTCCGGCTCCCACGAATCCTCCCCCTTCTTATAGAGCTGACAAGTTTTGTCCCTACCATCAGAGTGCTCCAGGACATGATATTGAGAGTTGTTTCAGTTTGAAGATGGATGTCCAGAGGCTCATTAAAAATGGAGTCTTGTCTTTTAGGGATTCCGACCCTAATGTACAGAAGAATCCATTACCACCACATGGTTCGCCCTCTGACAATATGATTGAAGATTGTTTGGAAAGTGATGATCAAGAAGTTTCAAATGAAGATGTTGAAGAAGTTTGTGTCATAGTACCCCACTTTAAGGAAGTGGAACGTATAGAGATCATTTACAATAGCAAGAAACCAACTGTCACCCCTTTAGTAATCAATGTGCCTGGACCTGTCCCTTATACTTCTAGTAAGGCTATCCCATACAGGTACAATGCTACTATGTTGGAGGATGGGAAAGAAGTGCCTTTGCCCACTGTACCCTTAATAGTTAATATTGCCAATGTCAGTCGAGTGACAAGAAGCGGTCGAGTCTACCCGACTGTGCCACCGAAAGAAAAAGAAGTTTTGTTCGAACCGTCAGGCTCAAAAGACCCAACTGTGGGGCAATCTGGTGGGTCTAATTTATCCAACTCCGATGAATGTTTGAAAGTAATCAAAAGAAGTGAATATAAGATTGCAGATCAGCTTCTGCAAACCCCATCGAAGATTTTTGTGCTACAATTGCTGATGAGTTCTGAGGCTCATAGAGAAGCGCTTCAGAAGATTTTGGAACAAGCCTATGTCGAGCAGGATGTGACTATGGAACAATTTGATAATATCATTGGCAGTATTACTTCGAGTGATAATCTGGGTTTCAATGAAGATGATCTCCCAGAAGAAGGGAAGAAACATAACATGGCTCTACACATTTCTGTGAACTGTGGAAACGACTCTCTGTCCAGTGTGCTGGTTGATACTGGATCATCTCTAAATGTAATGCCTAGAACTACTCTATCTAAGCTGTCATACCAAGGACCGCCGATGAGGCCAAACCGTGTTATTGTCAAAGCTTTCGATGGGTCAAGGAAAACGGTAATTGGTGAGGTAGATTTGCCCATGACTATTGGATTACAGACTTTCATGATCCCGTTTCAGGTCATGGACATTTGTGCCGCCTATAGTTGTTTGCTAGGGAGGCCATGGATACATGAAGCTGGAGCAGTTACTTCTACCCTGCATCAGAAGTTGAAATATGTTTTTGAGGGGAAAATAGTTACAGTTTGTGGAGAAAGAGCTTTGGTGGTAAGTCACTTGTCATCATTCTCATATGTCGAGGCTGAGGAAGAAATTGGCACGCAATTCCAAGCCTTGTCCATTGTGGGTGAGGGTGCCCAGAAGTCTCAAGAATCCATATCATCATTCAAAGACGCACAGCGAGTAGTGAACAGTGGTCACCAAACAATGTGGGGAAAGGTGTTGTCTTTGCCAGAGGACAAAAACAAGGAGGGTCTCGGTTTCACCAGCAATTCTGCTCAACAAGGCACCAAGAATCAAGGGTTTCCGCTGATCAATGAAGTGTTCCGTAGTGGAGGGGTCGTCCATCATCCTCAGATTAATGTTGTGTCAGAGGACGAACTTGAGGGCTACATATCAGATGGTTCTACAAGGTCCTCCATTCCTTACGAAGACTACAAGCCCTATATGGAAGATCCAGGCTATGTTTCGGATAAATTTGACTATACCTTTGGAGGTTATGCCATCACCGAGGAAGATCCAGATGAGGATATTCCAGACTTTGTGACCCCAGGCATTGTAGTCAAGAATTGGAGTGCGGTTGAAGCCCCTACTGCCATTCATATATCTAAGTAAAGCATCTGTTTAAAACTTTTCGCTCTGCCCAAGGCGAAATTGCATTTGTTAGGGCTTATTTCCAATAATTCCCTTTGCTCTGCCCATGGCAAAGGTGACTTTATTGGGCGCGTCTTTTTGGTTTTGCTATCATCAATAAACTACTTTCATTTACATTTGTGTTTTATACTTATTCACGATGTTGGAAAATAATAAGTAGCATCTCGCGTACACACACTTTCCACTTTACAAAAACTTATTGAAAATCACATCACTTGCGCAGATTGCTACATAAAATACATCCTGGGAATAATGATCCACTGCCTTCTCCAAATTTCAAGTTTCCTGTGTACGAAGTCGAGGACGAAGAAGATGATGTCCCAGAAAAAATTTCCAGAATGCTTGAGAAGAAAGAGAAAGCTATCCAACCTCATCAAGAGCCGGTGGAAGTAATCAACTTGGGATCAGAAGAAAGCCGTAGAGAAGTGAAAATTGAAGCTCTGCTTAAACCTGATGTGAAGAAACAGCTGATTGATCTGCTTGGAGAGTTTGTCGATGTGTTCGCTTGGTCATATCAAGACATGCCTGGATTAGATACATCCATAGTCGAACATCATTTACCGTTAAAACCAGAGTGCCCACCAGTAAAACAGAAGCTCAGAAGGACTCGACCTGACATGGCTCTAAAGATTAAGGAGGAGGTACAGAAACAGATTGATGCAGGTTTCCTTGTCACCGCCGAGTATCCACTATGGTTAGCTAACATTGTACCCGTTCTGAAGAAAGATGGTAAGTTCGCATGTGTGTAGACTACAGGGATCTGAATAAAGCCAGTCCGAAAGATGATTTTCCATTACCTCACATTGATATCTTGGTGGACAGTACTGCAAGATATGAGGTTTTCTCCTTCATGGATGGTTTTTCAGGTTATAACCAGATTAGAATGGCTCCCGAGGACAGAGAGAAGACGTTATTCATAACACCCTAGGGCACCTTTTGTTACAAAGTTATGCCGTTTGGATTAAAGAATGCAGGGGGAACATATCATAGAGCTATGACTACTTTGTTCCATGATACGATGCACAAAGAGATCGAGGTGTATGTGGATGATATGATAGCTAAGTCGAAGACCGAAGATGATCATGTTAAACACCTGGCTAAGCTGTTTGGTCGTTTGAGGGAATACAAGCTTCGTTTGAATCCCAACAAGTGCACATTTGGAGTACGATCAAGGAAACTATTGGGTTTTATTGTCAGCCAAAGAGGGATTGAAGTGGACCCTGACAAAGTGAAAGCTATCAGGGAAATGCCAGCTCCCGCCACCGAGAAACAAGTCAGAGGATTCTTGGGACATTTGAACTACATCTCCAGGTTTATATCTAACATGACCGCTACGTGCAAACCTATATTCAAGCTTCTGAGGAAAGAACAAGGGTATGTTTGGACTGAAGATTGTCAAAGGGCTTTTGATAGTATCAAAGAGTATTTGCTTGAACCACCTATCCTGATACCGCCAGTTGAGGGACGTCCTTTGATTATGTATTTGACTGTTTTAGAATATTCGATGGGTTGTGTACTCGGTCAGCGAGATGAAACAGGAAAGCAAGATCATGTCACTTATTACCTGAGCAAGAAATTTACTGATTGTGAAACAAGGTACACTATGTTAGAGAAGACTTGTTGTGCTCTAGCGTGGGCCGCCAAGCGTTTGCGCCAGTATATGTTAAACCACACTACTTGGTTAGTTTCAAAGATGGATCCTATCAAGTATATTTTTGAGAAGCCCGCTTTGACTGGGAGAATTGCTAGATGGCAGATGTTATTGTCTGAATATGATATCGAGTACCATACTCAGAAAGCTGTTAGAGGAAGTGTTTTGGTTGATCATCTGGCTCACCAACCCATTTTGGATCATCAACCCTCAAATGACGACTTTCCCGATGAAGATGTTATGTTCTTAAAGATGAAAGATTATGAAGAAATCGTACATGGTGAAGGGCCAGAGCCAGGTTCTCAATGGCGTTTAGTTTTTGATGGAGCTGTCAACGCTCATGGAAAAGGGATAGGTGCTGTTATTGTGACTCCTCAAGGGACCCACTTCCCATTTACCTCCAGATTAACATTCCAGTGTACTAATAATGAAGCTGAGTACGAGTCATGCATTATGGGTCTCGAAGAAGTAATCGATTTGAGAATTAAGAATTTAGATGTGTTTGGTGATTCTGCAGTGGTAATCAACCAAATTACTGGGGAATGGATAACTCGGCATGATAATTTGGTCCCATACAGGGATTATGCTAGAAGACTGTTACCGTTCTTTGATAGAGTTGAGTTTCATCATATCCCTTGTGATGAGAATAGAATGGCAGATGCGTTGGCAACTTTGGCCTCAATGATTGTGGTAAACTTTTGGAACGAATGTCCTTGGATTGAAGTAAAACGTCTTGATAGACCTGCCTACATCTTTGTTGTCGAAGAAGTCGAAGATGGCAAACACTGGTACTATGACATCGAAGTGTTTCTTAGAAATCAAGAATATCCTTTGGGAGCTTCCAACAAAGACAAGAAAACTTTGAGAAGGTTGGCTGGAAATTTTCTTTTGAGTAACAATGTTTTATACAAACGGAATTTTGACATGGTCTTGCTGAGATGTGTTGACAAGCAAGAAGCAGATATGCTAATGACGGAAATCCACGAAGGATCTTTTGGCACTCATGCCAACGGACATGCTATGGCTAAGAAGCTTTTAAGGGCTGGTTATTATTGGATCACAATGGAATCAGATTGTTACAAGTTTGCTAGAAAGTGTCACAAGTGTCAGATTTACGCAGATAAGATTCACGTACCTCCAACTTTGTTGAATGTTATCTCATCATCGTGGCCATTCTCTATGTGGGGAATTGATATGATTTGAATGATAGAGCCGAAAATGTCTAATGGACACCGATTTATCTTAGTAGCCATTGATTATTTTACCAAGTGGGTCGAGGCGGCTTCCTATGCTAATGTAACCCGGCATGTGGTTGTCAAATTTATCAAGAATCAGCTCATTTACCGATATGGCGTGCCAAGCAGAATTATTACAGACAACGGTTCCAATTTAAACAACAAAATGATGAAAGAGTTGTGTGAAGAATTCAAGATTGAGCATCATAACTCTTCCCCTTACAGGCCAAAGATGAATGGGGTTGTTGAAGCCGCCAACAAAAACATTAAGAAGATCATTCAGAAAATGGTTGTTACGTACAAAGACTGGCACGAAATGCTCCCATTCTCCTTACATGGATATCGTACGATGGTACGTACATCGACTGGGGCAACCCCATTTTCACTTGTCTACGGTATGGAAGCAGTACTCCCGATAGAAGTTGAGATTCCTTCTATGAGGATTTTGGTGGAGGCAAAGTTACCAGAAGCTGAATGGTGTCAGAGCAGATATGATCAGTTGAACTTAATTGAAGAAAAGAGGATGGTTGCGCTGTGCCATGGGCAGTTGTATCATCAGAAGATGAAGAAGGCATTTGACAAGAAGGTTCGACCCCGTGCATTCAAAGAAGGTGACCTTGTGCTTAAGAAGATTCAGTCTTTCTTCACCGACGTCAGAGGAAAATGGGCCCCGAATTATGATGGACCATATGTAGTAAAAAAAGGTTTTGACAGGAGGCGCTTTGATGTTATCAACAATGGATGGAGAAGAGATCACTCGCCCTGTTAACACGGATGCTGTTAAGAAATATTTTGTTTAAGAGAAGCAAGTCATTATTCCCTTTATGTAATCGATATTGTTTTCCAACACTGTAACATCGGGGTTGCACTTTTCTGCTGACCACCATTCAATAAAAAGTTTTTCATTTATCACAAATCTGTATTATGGATAGCAAAATCCAGATTGACTTAAACTTTTTCTAAAACTTTATGCTTTACTTGATATATGAATAATAAGAGGATGACCACGAACGTTTATTTCGTCCGAGGAAAAACAACAATGTTATGTGCTTCTCCAGGACAAGAGGATTCATTTTATCCAGACACGAAGGTTGCCTCTGTTCGAAGACTTTCTTCGCAGGCGATAAAGGATCTATGGAGATTTTGCTTGAGTACCCTTTCGTTTGAGGCGTTCATTTCGTTTCTCCCAATCCGTCGGCATACGCATAGCATATAATTAGACAGCATGGCATGTGCATTTTTTGCATTCTTTTTATTTGTTTTATTCTACTGCTTTGGCTATAGTTACCCCTAGGTGTCTGGGTGCGTCTTATCCCTCCACGTAGATTCGCCTACCCTAGGCAAAAAGAGCACAATGTTTCATTTTCCCCGTGAAGTTCAACCCTCATGGAAGATGGTTATTTTAGTACAATCCCATCTGAGTTCATACCTCAATGGTTGAGGCTTGCTTGACAGTTTCTCTTCAGTCATTTCCTGAATTGAACTTCGGTCTTTGGAAATCGCATCATGGACATCTCCAACTTTTAAGCATGGTTGCATTTATTTTGCACCCTACTTCCTAGGAAGAATATTCATAAAGACAGACATTCCTTCAACAATAGTATCACAGGATTCTCTCGAACATCCACACTCTGACTAAATAATCTCTTTATTTGAGCAACTCGTTTTGATCAGGACCTTAGTCAAAACAACAAACGACATTTTCTACAAGACAATTCATTCACCCTCAGTGGGTCCTTCAGCATCATCAAATCATCAAAAAGTATCGCTTCATAAATTCATCGAAGCAGCTTACCAAAGACATTACAAGACACCTCTCTTTGTTTTGAGAGCTTACAGAATATTTTGCAATTACAAAGACACTCAACAGGAACGCATTCCCTAGTGAGTTCATCGCACAAGTTTATTTCCATCAAGTGACATTTCCCCGAAGAAGTCAAGGAAATTTATTACGGTAGTCTCCCTTCATTCGAGAAGACGTGCATTACAATTCAACCGGCTCACATCTCTTTCGAAAATCCCCGGTGAAGTTTTACAAATTACATCTACATTTACAACTACATTTACAAATTTACGACTACAATTACAGATTACATCAACTACAATTACATCTGCAAGTTCTACAACGAACTACATCTATAGAGTTCCACATTTTATATCTACAGATTATATCAATGTTCTACAACGAACTACATCTACAGAGTTCTACATTTTATATCTACAGATTATATCAATGTTCTACAACGAACTACATCTACAGTCTACAACGGCATATACAGTCTACAAAATTTACAACCCCCTGTGAAGATGCTCTCACGAGTTTTCATCATTTCGGGAAGAGACTGAGACCAGCTCATAGCATCCAAACTATGACGCTCGAGGAGGTTCTACATCAGAGACTGAGACCAGCTCATAGCATCCAGACTATGACACTCGGGGAAGATCTACAACGAACTACGTCTACGGTTTACAACGACATCTACATCTACAAACTACAGTGATCCTACCACCTACAAAATTTTGACATTTTCAGGCAGAGACTGAGACCAGCTCGTGGTACCCTTATCATGACGCTCGGGGAAGTTATACATTTTACTATTTCCGATTAGATTTAAAAAATAATAATAATAAAGAAAAAGAAGAGAGAAGAATACGAACAAAACTGAATTATTGACCAAATCAGAAAGGTCATTATGGATATTACCTTCGTTTGGATTGCTCCATGTCAGTAATGAGTTATCCTTCGATTACAAGTTTCTCACCTATTGTCTAAATCGCCATATCCTTGGTGTATGTGCTACACCTTTTGTAGTTCTCGAAATCTCCCGTTGGTGATTGTTTCCTGTCCCCGTAGAGTCTCGTTTCGTAGGGTATGTTGTTCTTTTGTCTCGCATGTCGTGTTCGGTTTCGCCCCTGTGGCATCATGTCCCCACAGGATCTTCTGTTTTGTATTCTCATGTCATTTCATATCATGTGCATCCGATGGCATCTTAGGGCCAAAAATTCGTGCAATGTTTATATTTAAGTCCCTCTTATCCCTTCGAGAAGAAGATTTCAATCTCCATATCTCCGGATAGAAGCAACTTAAATAGGGGCATCTGTCACACCCTGTGGCATCATGTCCCCACAGGATCTTCTGTTTTGCATTCTCATGTCATTTCATATCATGTGCATCCGATGGCATCTTAGGGCCAAAAATTCGAGCAATGTTTATATTTAAGTCCCTCTTATCCCGTCAAGAAAAAGATTTCAATCTCCATATCTCCGGATAGAAGCAACTTAAATAGGGGCATCTGTCACACCCTAATTTTTGACCATAAGGTTCCGCCTCTTTGTGCTTACTTTTTACTTATTTATTTCATTACACAAGTGTTTATTACGGCTAACAGATTTGTGCAGATACAGTGACGTCAAGTGGGAATTATTACCGTCAAGCACTTCAGGATTTAGGTTAACAAGACCATCGGTGTTAAGCGTAAGCATTGGGGGGTGTACAAATATAATTCATGAGCTCTGAGCGTATTAAAATTGTGGAAGGACTCCTAAAATTCGAAGGACTTTCTAAAAGTCAAGTTGATTCGCTATCTTCAACTGTGATCCAAATGGCAAGGTTTCCTTCTTTTTAAGTTTGGATTATAAAGATTAGTTTATCATGGAAAGTACATTACGCCTCTTTTTATAATATCAAACCTCAGGCCTCAAGAGCATCATCTACCTTCGCGAGTATTTAAAAGACACCATACGCAACCTTAAGGTAAGGAGAGATTTACATGTTGCCAAAGCACTATTTAAATAGCGGGGCCAACAAGCTGAACAGGAAACAACTAATACTAAAGAATCATTTAAGAGAAGGTGCTACAAGTTAAGAAATGATAATGAGAACAGTAGTAAGTACATAGGCCAAGAATTTGTTACTTATACAAATCTCCATTTAGTTACGACTGATTTCAAGTTTATCAACAACTCCAACGTACAAAAAAGCACTTGCAAGTCAAGGAGACACAAAAGATGTTTGTTGTAGGAGCTGCATCCAATAACGTTTTAGCAAGGACTTCTTGAAGTACTTAATTGCTAATCCTCTTATCAGGCCTTGGTGCTAAAGTTGCGGCCATCATCGTGTGCACCGTCCGAATACCACAGATACAGGGAGAACCATGGTCTGCACGCTTCAGTCTCTTATAATACCTGTAGCTTTCAACCGACAGATTAAAATAAGGCTGCCCCAAGGACGTTTTAAGTGTTGCCAACAAAATTGATACTATCTATGAAGCCTTACGACAGCTCTTCGCTTGTTTTCCCCAAAGGCATTTCCTACCAACCTGTAACCTGCACAATCAAAGTGGCATCATCAAATATGCCCACAACAATGACAACTACTTCATTTGTCCTACGAACGGACACGCCAAGATGGGAGCCTCCGTTGGGGACTAGTTCCCCATGCTTAACTAAATGGTCCTGCAGAGAAAAAGAGAGACATAATGCAATAACCTGTTAATCTAAAAGTAAAGGGATGAATTCCAGAACTTAAGCTAAATATCTACTCAACAAAATCTTGAATTTAGCATTCAAAGTGAAGATTTCCCTGCATTACTAGGATTCAAAGGTATCAGTGCAGATTATGGTATGGATATGCACCAGAAAGAACAACTTCCTGACAATGCTCTGCCAATCATGCAACCTCAGCATTTCTCTATAGGAAGGTATGCTGGTTTCAACGTGGAAAGAATATAAATCATCAAGGAAGCCATCAACCGACGTAAGACTTCAACAACCCGTCCTTCTCCGTTTCAATACACTCTCCCCTTTGCACTCTATCAATTTGGTTGGTACTCCACATAGACTACAAGGACAGCTTATCTACCTTCTTTGAACTCTTTTGATTTCCTGAACCTTTTTTTTTTTAAGTAAACATTATGCACATTCGAATTAGTCGTGGACGTGGCCCATCTGCCTGCTATTCAACAAAGATTCTTAAAACGGAAGATAAAAAAAGAAATAAAAGGAGAAAATCGGAAGGTGTTTGAACCATACCTGTTTTAGAATTTATCATGTAACGTAGGTTCCAATCCTCCGTCATTACGTTGTTCACTCTTTATTGAAGTACCACGCATAAATCAAGGAGGAATTGCCTAATGATCCAGTAAGAAAGGGTATACTGCTTCAGAACGCAATGGAGGCTGGGAATCGATATTATACAGGTCCCTATGTGTTGGTATGTGGCTTTGATGCTAAAGGAGATGTGTTCTAGATTAGAGATCCTGCTAGCTCTAGGAAACATAAAAGGATATCTTCGAAGTCTTTAGAAGAAGCTCACGACGCCAGTACACAGCTCTCACCATTTATCATTGCCAAGAATTCTGAAACCAGAGAACCACAAGCTAATTGGCCGAAATTGAAAAGATATTCAGTTATTAACAACTCATGGATTGGAAAGGATACCAAGAACTTTGATGAGGAGACCGAATTGGATGCCCCAGTTAAAACCTGAATTGAGAACTTTGTCTCGTTTTCACTTTCTTTCCACCTTCCAAAACACCCTTGCTCCAATTCCCCCAACATCATTGTCAAATACATGAAAAGAAAAACAATGATTAGACGCACATCAGATTAAGCTAAGAAAACCAAGGGAGTAGAGATTTGAGTTGAAAAAAAAGAACCACGTACCCCGCGAAGTTGTTACTCCCCATCACCAACATGTTCGCGGAAGCCCTCACCAAAATGTATCAGACGCAAGCTCGTTTCTTTTCTGGACTGCTTAATTCTCCTCTGGCCCAAAACCATCACTATTCACACCTGTCAGATACCAAATCCAAAGTTAGCAAGTCATCTAAAGAATATTCCCAAAATATCCAATCCAAACCCGAAACGTTGAACCTGGACAGTTAAGTTTTTAACAAATTTGATACGGTATCAAAGATTGATTCTTTTCTCACTTAAACAAGCATTTAACGAAATTGGGGCGGAAAAGGAAGGCTTTCAGATTAAGTTATACCAAAATAGAAAGATACAATCAGACATTCAAAATCCAATCAACGTTCAAATCCACATTCAAAACAACAATCTTTTTCAATCAACACATTTGGTTCTCGGTAAAGCCTATAAAAGGAGACTACAGAAAGAGGAGAAGGGGACGAATAACTCCCACGCAAAACCCTAACATTCGTAACATAGGAAATCGAGCAAGAAAAGACTTAGCTTTCAGCCGTCGAAGCCACCTCCATCCACCGCGAGCTCCAATCTCCGTGAATCCACTCCGCCGCCGCTATCACCCAACCCTTCGGTAACCCCCATATCTTCATCTTTATCATTGAACGATTGATGTTTCGATTTGTTGTTTCAGTTATAAGCGTGAAGGAAACGATGAGTATTTCAGAGAAACGAAAAAGCGAGAGATGGATTGGAGATGAGAGAGTTGACGAGATGATGTAGAGGGAACCGATGATTTGGGCGAAGGGGATTGGGATTAGGGTTCTTCGTTTCTGCCTCTGTTTTTTCCTCGCCGTTTCATTTGTTTTGTTATTACCCTATAATTACACACACACACACACACACACACACTCTCTCTACTAATCACACATACAAACAGCCACTAATCCGCCATTAACTTAATAAACCTAATTAATCTTATAATCATTTTAATATTTGATATAATTAATCTAATAACCATCCAGTTACACCATTAGTATTAGTTAACCATTAATTAACTTTTTTTATATATCAACCATTTTATTTAATCAAAACACCATTTTAATTAATTAATTTTTTAATTTGTCATTTATTAAATCCTTTTTAAAATTAATTTATCTCATCAATTTAATAATCCTTTTATATAATAATATAAATTATTCATATTCTCATAAACACCATTTTATAATTCAATTTTAATCAACCTTTATCTATAATAATGATAATGTCTAAAAAAAACTTTTTAACAAATCTCATTTATTTAAAATCAATCCATATCCAATAATCTTTTTGCTAATAAAATTACATGGACCCTTTTAAGATCAACTCCATCAATCTAACTTTTCATTAAAACCAATAAACAACCTTTTATAAAAGTTAATCTCCTTATAAAATAATCATAACGTCCTAAAATCAAATTCTCACTAAAACTTTCTCCTAAAAAAAAATACCTTTTCTTAAAATCAATCTCTCGAATTAATCAGTTCCAACTTAATCAATCAACATCGTAAAACCCAATCTAAATCGTGCACACTCACATTCGCGACACTTTCACTCTCACACACTTCAGCGCTTTCATGCGTATGTGTATGTTTTACGTTTCCCGCAATTTATCGTATAAGCAATTTACTTATATCGCAACTTATATTCCCGCATCGCATTCCGTCCAAAGGAAAAACCTATACATAAGTCAACACTTGTGTGTAGTGCATTCACATTTGCATCATTCTCCCCACATGATCCTTGATCCCATTCAAGTTAATCTTTAGGATAGATCCTACCCCTTAGGAGGACCTGGTCTTTTATCTTACAACATAGAAACAAAAACAATCAACTCAACACAAAATATTCAAACATTCAACAACTCAATTTAAAATTCAAACACATTAGAGAAAGATGTCAATCATCTTAAGTGAGATAGAATCTCCACCCCACATCAATTACAATCAAGTCGTAGGGACTTTGCCTTAAGAGAGATAAAGGTGTACCTCGTTGATCCCTATCCGAGTACGTAAGTCCTTTTTCTTAAGACGATGTAAAGACTATTTTCCTACACTTTGTGGCGGTTACATCTCCCTTAAAATGAAGACACATCTCTTCTCCTAAAATCAATCAATCAACTACCCTAAACCCGTAGGAACTTTGACCACAGTCAAAGGACTCCTCAAACCCTTTAGGGGAACTACAAATACTCGGATTCCACTCCCGTAAGGATATGTAGGCATAAGATGCGATATCTTATCGAGTATACTTAGAAATAAACCCCTAGGTCTTTCAACCTTTAAGCAGATAAACACTTAGCAATAAACAAACATAAAACAAGAGGTTCCTGTAGGATACTACAGAAACTTAGGATGCTAATACATTCCCTAAGTTTAACCAACCCCCGAACCTAAAACTCTCTAAACCTTGCATTTGCATTGCATTGTGGGAATTTCGATCGTTATCCCTTCCTTTGGACAAATCAAAGTTCGGTTGCAAATGAATTAACGATTCAAACTAATCAATAGTTTGATATCCAAATTTCACCGCGACATGTCTCAACATAACCATCCATGACTCCAAAGACTTAGAATTAAGTCTTAATCTCCCTCAAATCCTCAATGGATCTTGCGTTAGGCAGATGAAACCCTAGGTGTGCAATCCTTTGACTGCAACCTCTTGCACATGATATAACAACTTACATAAGCTCCACAATCACTCTCAAAGAACTAAATGAGCTTCACAACATCTCATATCCATATCCATGAACTTGTGATCCTTAGATGATCCTCAACTGGCCTCCCAGATAGGAGATAAGCAACACATACCCATTCACTTTCTCAAAGAGCTCTGACCAGCTTCTGATGACTTGATGTGAACTCATGCTTGCTTGGAACCCTTGACAAACCTTCTCTTTCTATGCACACCTCTTTATCCCCTTAAAATGAACAATGACATGCAATGCAAATGCTAGAAAAAATGCAATGAAAACATAAGCCAAGTAAGGAAAAGGTTGGATAAATTTTGGGGTATAACACTTTGACCCGGAATGCATGGCCGAATCCATGAATCTGTGTCGCAGTCGATATCTCCTTCTTCATCTGATACAGCGTTAATCTGCTCCAAGATCCCCCACCACTGGTGAATTGGATGGGTCCTTTGTAGCACGGCGCGCTCTGTGAAGAGGAGGATGGGTTTGTACCCCAGTCCGAACTTATCTTGCTTGTTGGGGATGCTCAGAAATTGACCCCAACCCTGAGATGCCCCGGATTTCACCATTGCATGTGCTTCTTTAAAAGATGACATGGCAACCTCAGGTACTTTGCTCACATCTGGTGCTTTTTACTTAATCTGCACAGTCTCGAAAGCCTGACATAAAGTCTCATGGATCTCGCCGTCAACCTCGACATATTTGAACGAAGACAAATGACTTATCATAATATCTTCTTCCCCCACAAACAGTAACAACACTGCCACCCACCATGTATTTCAACTTTTGATGCAGAGTTGACGTAACAGTGTCTGCTGAATAGATCCACAATCGTCCCAACAAACAGTTATACGCTGGCTAAATATCCATGATAAAAAAATAGCATCAAAAAAATCTGGACCGACCTGGATCGGAAGGGTCGATTCCCCAAAACACGGACCTTCTGGTCCCATCACAAGCTCGAACCACCAAGTTGCTTGCGATGCACATTATCCCTTGGGTATCTAGCTTTATTAAAGCCTTCGTGAGTAACACATTCAGTGGTGACCCAGTGTCTACCAGTACCTGTGACATTATAGACCCTCTACATTTGATAGATATATGCAGCGCCAGACTATGATTCATTCCTTTGGGCGTCAAATCCAAATCAGTAAAGCCCAACCAATTACCAGCATTAACGTGTGCCACTGCTCCTTCGAACGGATTCACAGATATCTCCTGTGGCATGTATGTTGTATTCAAGATTCTTAAGAGAGCATTTCTATGTGCTTCAGAACATAACAGCAACGATAGAATAGAGATCTTTTGACGGCGTTTGCTGTAAGTGATCTACGATCTTGTAGTCACTCTTCCGGATCAACCGTATGAACTCTTCCACTTCCTTCAACAAGGACTCCTTCTCACCAGCCTGAGAAATCTCTTCGACCGCCGTTTTTCCTTTACCTTTATCTGCTTTCGCAACACTCATTTTAAGGGGTGAAAATACTCTTCCGCTTCGGGTTATACCCCCGGTCCCTACCAGACTGTCAACAGACCTCGACTCCGTAATTCCGCAGAATAGCTTTGGTACTCTCATAAGGTACGGCTCCAGCTTTAGTAATTATGATAGTAGGCAGCCTTGGTGGTGTAGAAATAGTGATAGTCTTGTATGGAATCGAAATTGTCACAACTTCATTCTTTTCTTCATCAACTATTTCCCCATATTTCTTCTCTGACACTCGGTCAAATTGTAAAATACCATCATTCATCAGCTTCTGAATATGACTCTTCGGTTTCTCGCATCCCTCTGGATGGATCAAACTCTCTGCACAAGCTCTGTCACAACCCGGAAATGCCCCTCCACTCAGCAATTTGTCTTTTACAAAAACTCAACGGAATCTTCAACATTAGCTACCATGTTCAAATCCTCATCCTTAATAACGGCATTAACCCCAGCTGACCCTTGATTAGGCATGGGATTCTGCACGACATTGGGCACATCATGAGAGAAGTTGATGGCTTTGTTGTCTATAAGGTCTTGAACCTTATGCTTGACTGCTTTACAATTGTCGATGATATAGTCGGGAGCACTGGAATGAAAATCACATATAGCATTAGCATCGTATCCGGGTGGTGGTGCACCAGTCAAAGGAGCCAGAGTCCTTTTCTGAATCAATTGTAATTGCAACAAGTGTTGAAGCAACTGCTAGTATGGCATCGGCGGCGTGTCAAACTGCCTGTTTACCGCTCTGCCCTGATCCTGAAATCTTCAAGGAGCATAATTTTTGTTGTTGTTGTTGTGGTTTTGTGGTTGTGGTACTGCAAGAATTGTAATGCTTGCAACCTGAGGTTGCTGTTGACGGTACTGCTGACCTCTACCCTTGTTTCTGTTTCAGGAACCTGAGACTGCATTGGATTCCGCCTCTCTTCTTTTATTGCCAAAACGTTTCTTAACTCCTCTAGCTGAGGATCCTTCACCGGCTTGAATTTTACCCAATTTGATTTTGTTCTCCACTCTTTCTCCTGTGATGATTAGGTCTGAAAAACTTCCTGACATGTTGCCGATTAGCTTCTCGTAATACACCCCCGGTAGCGTGGCAACGGACATGTCTATTAACTCCCTCTCCACCATGGGAGGTTGTACTCTAGCGGCCAATTCACGCCATCTCTGGGCGTACTCTTTGAAGCATTCATTATTCCTCTGAGATAAATTCTGTAACTGGACCCTATTTGGTGCTAGATCACTGTTGTATTGGCAATGCTTAACAAACGCCTCAGCTAAATCCCTCCAGCTTCGGGTGTTAACTGGCTCTAGTCCCATGTACCATTCCAGGGATGGACCAGAAAGACTGTTCTGGAAAAAGTGCATAAGCAGCTTCTCATCGTCAGAATAGGCGGATATCTTGCGGTAGTAAGAACGAAGATGAACCCTCGGACAAGTTGTCCCCCTTATACTTATCAAACTCCGGGACTTTGAACTTCAGAGGAACTTTCAAATCTTGAGTCAGCCCCAAATTTGCCATATCCAACCCCATAGAATTCTGATTCTCATAATTCTTCATCTTTTCCTCAAGTAACTTAAACCTTCGGTCTGCTTCAGTTGGAAGACCAGCACCAACATCACTCATAGAGAACACATCCTCTTGATCATCCTCCTCCCACTGAGGGGCAGTATTCCCATGCACAGCATACGTAGGTCCGAGAATATGAACTCCTGTCTGATTTCCTCCGCCTGGAGGGATAAACAGTTGTTGGGATAGCAGTATTAGCATGTGGGGTGACATTGTCACCAGTAGGAGGTATGGCAGCAGTTCCTCCATGAAGCACACCATTCCCGTCAACCCTAGCAATTAACAGTTGCACCAAAGTTCTCAGTTGTTCTTGACCGTTGGCGACCCCTTGCATCATATCCATGAACTGGGCCATCCTGTCGCGGAATTCCTGAAGTTCAGCCTGAATCTGATCCATAATCCTACGTTGATTTCCCTGAGTAGCGTATCAATGAGTTTCTTGGTTGTTAATCCTGAAACAAACTAAAAAAAAACACGGAGATAAGGTTAACGATTCTGGAGCACCTGCGATGCAAAATGAGAAATGATGCAGTATGCAGACATATAAATATGCGTTAGGGAAATTTTCCCCTCGATTTTTGGTTCCACGAGAACAGCAAGACAATGGAAAGCCAACAGATAAGCACAGCAAACTCCTCATAAATAAAATGAGAGCCAAGAGTCAATGTACAGCACAACACTGAATACAAGAGAATCAAAATGACCTCATCCAAAAGATCTGGTGATGGTCAAGATACATCATAACAACAAACTACAAAGAGAGGAAAAACAATCAAGCACGACAGTGAGCTTGGAAATCCTCCAATAACTCCTTCGTATCTGGATGGTCTGGCCTGTCTACCAACTCTTGGATGAGCAACTCTCTCTGACTGATGATGACCTACAAGCTCTGAACATAATCCTCCCAACCATCCTCACCAAACACTTCCTCAAGCTTGCATCTCTTCACATATGCTCTTGCCTTATAGTCCTCCAAGGTTGCAAGAGCTTCATTCAGTCTGCAGTCGCTTTTGCGTCGGCGCGAGGATTCAGGTATGACCCTCTCATCCCTCACCTAGATATGAGCTTTCAACTTAGCAATCTGCTGCCGCAGTCCGTCTTCTCGCTCTCTGTTGTTAGTTAAAGTGGCGTTCCATTGGTCATTAAACTTGGAGATCTCTACATATGCTTTATCCAACTCATTCTTCTTAGAACTAAGAACATCACTGACACTCTTCAGATCTAATCCCACACACTCTCGAGCGCAAATCTCTGTAGTTAGCTCTCTGCCCAACTTATTCACTAATTCAGTTTGTTTCTTAGATGAAAAAGTGGCTTGATTTCTCTCGCTTCGGAGCTGAATAATCTCTTTTTCCAATTCCTCGTTTGCCTTACGCAACTCCTCCTTCTCTGACCATAGCTGATTATATCTCTAGATATCAACAGTAGTCAGCTCCTCAATCAACAAAGGATACAAAGGCTTACAAGTTGGAAATGGCATCAATAATCTCCTAGCTCTCTCCTGAATCTAAGTCACATAAGGATCATAAGCTCTACTGTTGCTCTTACCCAAGGAAGCCTTCCCTCTGCGGTGAATCTTGTTCCAGGCCTTCTTTACTCTGATCAGGGTCTCATTCTCAAGCAAACTAGTGAAATATAGAGATTCCAGTATTTCCTCTTCCTTTGGAGGTTCCCTCAGAGCATACCCAAACTGCCTCACTGCAAGAGCTGGATTGTGGTTAATACCTCCTTTCCTTCCAATCAACGAAATGTTAGGAAAAACCACCACAGCTAAAGATAATCTTTGTACCTAACTGGTCTCTGGCAAACCAAACAATGTCCTCAGAAGTCAAACCCATCAGTCTCTTTGACCACTCTGAGGTACCTGTAGTATCAACAAAAGGACCAGCCTTGGAAAGATGACTCACAAACCATCTATATAAATAGTGGTGCTCAAATAAACCGGTTATTTAAATATTCCATATCCATATCCAAATCCGGTTATTAAAAACCGATTAATTATTAGTATGATTTTAACCAAATCCATATTTTGGATATATTTTTAATATGGTTTTAACCAAATCCATAATTTGGACATCCATATCCAAAATTAAAACCAAATTAGTCAATTTTTTTATTTAAAAAAAAAACTTTGAAAATTTTTTTCAAAAAAAAAAAAATATTGTTTTAATTTTTTTCAGTAAATAAAATTTTTTTCCAAAAAATTTTAAAATATTATTCATTTTTAAAATTTTAAAATAACTATTATTTTTTTTTGAACATCAATATTTTTTTAAAAAATATTATGATTTTGAAAAAATCAATTTTAAAATAAAGTTAATTCAAAACTAATTATAAAATTGGTTATGGATATAACCGGTTTATAACCATTTTAAAAGATGAAAACCGGTTATGAGAATTGGTTTTAATAACCGGTTATAACATATGGATTATTTATGGTTATGGATTGGTTATGGACATTAACCATCCATGAGCACCCCTATATATAAAAGAGGTACACAACAAGTCACATTCTTCCCTCTCTGATTCTCATTCTTATAATGCACAGTGTGATACACATCTCCCAGAAGTGTAGGCACAGGACTTTCTGAGATGAAAATGTAGAAAGAATCTAGATCCACGAAGTCAGGAATATTCGGAAACAACCCTACACCATATATGCACAGAGCTAAAATGGCATTAAAGACAATCCAACAACCCTCTTTCGCAAAGTGTTGAGCTTTACCAACCAGGAAAGATAATGGAAATCCAGGCATCCCATTTCTTCTAACCAACTTCACTTCTAACTCTGAAGCATCCAAATGAAGAGCATTAGCAAGCTTAGTCAGATTAGGTTCGGCTTCAGTATGATAAAAAGGCATCTGATCAAGGACAGGAACTCCCAACAGCACAGAGAACTCCTCCAAAGTAGGCATCAGCACATATCCCGGGAAAGTGAAACACCTCAACTATGGATCATAGAACTGAAGCAAGGTGTGAAGACCTCCCAACTCAAATACTAAAGCTTTGCAGACACAAACCAAGAGCTTCCCATATGACTCCTTGAAATCTTCCATCACATTACGATCAGCAACAGAAATCAAACTGAGAGTGGTGCTATGTCAGGAGTAGGAAACTTGTACGCAACAGTCTTCTTCAAACTGGGCTCCATGTCAGAAGTGGAATAAACTCACTAGAATCGAGAGGAAAATATACACCTGCAACATAAATACATGTCAATGTTAAATGCAAATGCAACAGGGGATCAAGATTGTTGTGCTGTTGACTGAGAAGAACCAGCGCTTCGCTTCGGCGAGAACATAACACAACACTGATATAAGGAACCACTATATCAAGGACCAAAAGTTCACACTGACGAGAAAACCGGGTAGGTTGAAGGTCAAAGTTTCCTGCATAACCCTCCCCACTCACAGGTATGAACCTATCTCTGATAAGGTCCGGCATCCTATGCGGTAATCAGCGTCACAGACTTTTGAGAAACGATGATACATTCACCATTTCTGGTTTGGCATCATAGTCTAACGAAGCGGCCTCACTTAGCTAACTTCCAAATGATCGTCCCCAGAGTCGACATTCCTCATATCCAACAGCCTCTCAACTGTCCAAAACAGACTAGAAAGGTAGCCATCAAAGAGAATCTCGTCTGAGCGCAAATTTCGTGGGAACTAGTGCATGCCAAACATACAGGTTGACCACTGCTTTCCACTCCTAATGCTATGGTTATACTCAAGCCTGGGTTTTGGCTTATCGCACAATGGAACATTCCCACACAACAGCACAACAAAAAATGATATATAACAATGTTGGAAAGTAAAATGAAAATGCAGATAAAGTACAACACATAAATATACACCCTAAGATAAACAAACAAGCGCTGGGATTGGCTCACATAAGGGATGGGAAAATTCCCCAGCAGAGTCGCCAGCTGTCGCATTGCTGCGAAGAGGGGCCGGCAAGGACTGAAGAGTCGCCATCGTTCGTTATTTATCCCAAAGAGAGGGAAAAGGTAACAATCAGAGAAAACCTACGAAAAGGGAGAAAACAGGTCATCGCAACCAAATCTTGGGTTCGGGAGTCGGTTATGCAAGGGGAAGGTATGAGCACCCCTCACATCCGTCGTACTCGACGGGATCCATGCTTGTTGTCTATCTAAAGGGTGTTAATCTATCTAAACTACAGGCTCATGGGACAAAAGAAAAGAAAAGAGACTCAATATAGTATCGCCACTCTATGCTTACGTATTCCCTCGTGCAATGGGAAAGTCATAGTCAACGTAGTTCGGAAAACTATGGGTGAAGGTGGGGAAGGTTACTCGCCAAGACATCGTCGTCTTGTGCCTACTTATCCTCATCTGGTATGAGAAATCAGAACAAACGTAGTTTCGGCTGACACGACCATAGATTGGTTCAAGTGTTTTAACTGAGTAGGGTTAAACCTTCGTTCTAGCAGTTAGGTGTATTGCTGCTCGACCATTGGAGATTTAGAGTTTACCTGTTTGCGGTAGAACCAAGAGTTAACAACACTCTCTTTGAAAATGGTTTTCAATTAATCCCGAAGGATAAAAAGAGTTTGATGTTTAATTTTAAGTCTTTTATGAAGTGAATTGAATTGTGTTTGTAATTCATGTTGCACTAAAGACTATGACTTGAGAGCGAATGCGTCGCATATCGCCCAAAGGGCATACGCTAAACACTCTAGACAATTGAGAGGAGGCCCCCCAACTATCATTTCCCAAATGCTTAAGGCTCATAGCGTACAACACTTATTATCCATTATTAGGTGTCTTGAAGAAGTTTTTAGATGAGAAGAGAAGACACAAACCCTAAGGGGAAACTAACTCAAACTTAATGTTGTCATGCAATGTGCTCCTAAGATTGAGATTAAGAGGGAAAAAGACTATCCTAATGTTATCATGCTTGGATTGAAAACTTAACGTCTCTCCTACTCCCAAAGGGACTAGGAATCCTAAGGGATCATGGCAAAGAAAAACCAAGTAAACACAAGATAAATCAATCACAAATGAGATGAAAGAAAGAGATGCAAACATGAAATGCAACAAAAGAAAGGGAGGAAAAACGTGTGGGGCAGCAACCACCACAAGCACATTTCAACCTCTTGAAACCATGCAAAAGGATGCAAAACAAAAGATAAATACAAGCAAGAAGACTTGAACAAGTCCAAGCAAAAGTGAGATGAAATGGAAGAAGTTACAACCCCTACAACCATTCAAACATCAATCACCAAACCAAAATGCAAACAAATAAGAAGGAGAAGAAGACATGATCAAGATGAGAATGGGAGAACAGGCCTTGGCATCAAGCAACAAAGAAATAAATCCTCAACCATAAGCATCAAAATGATCATGCAAACAAGAAAGCACAAAAGAATTCTCAAAGTGGCATCTCATCCAAGTTAAACTCAAAGTGCAAACAAAGAGCATCAAATCAACTTAAATGAGTTCCAAAGTCCCACGGACAGAAGTGAGAACAAGGGAAGAAGATTCACAAATGAAAGAATAAGAGGAAACAAGACAATTTGCAAGATAGGGCATGGGAAAGAACCTAAGTTCAAACCACTTTCAACATTCAAAAGCAAATGGAAAGCCCTAATTAGAAGTAACTTTCAACACAAACCATCCAAATGTGTGACCTATAAAATTGAAACCAGCATCCTAAACATGTCAAGAATGTAATTCAAGAGGCATAGGATGCATATAGGATCCACAAAGGTCAACTCCCAAAAGAACTAGGTCAACTAGTTTATATGAACCTCTATTAGGGTGACTTGACTTGCAAGGTTCACCAAAAATAGGAAAATGGTTCAATAAATTCCAAATAAAAGACACAAAGCTCATAAACAAGTTGGCAACAAGAGGCCAAAACATCAAAACCAAAATCCAATCAAAGCATCACCAAAGGAATTGATCCACTAGGGTGCTCCACTTTGAAAGGTATTTGTCGAGGGTCAAATAAAAATAAACCAAAGTCAAACAAAAATAGGTCAAACTTTGACCAAAATCAGCCACAAAGGCACCTCAATCCATTATCAAAATGGAGAGAAAGCCTTACTCATAGGTGATTACAAATGGTCTAAAAAAAACCAGAATAAATGGAAACCATGTTAAAAATACCTCCAATCATTAAATTCAAATTAAATTGAAAAATAAAAGAAAATTCAAAATAAAAAAAAAAATGAAAAATTAGTTGACATCTCAAAGTGTCTAAAAATATTTTTTATTGAATTTTATGATGCTTGGAAGTATTTTTAGCAATTAAAAAATAAATCAGAAATAAAAAGAAAATAAAAAAAACAAAGAAATGCAAGGAGGTGCAATCAGCAAGGAATCCACGTTCAATTGCATTGGGCTCACAATCAGGGGTGTGTGAAAAGCAAAGCAAGCCCAATCCAGTTCAGCTTGGATCAAAACCCAGCGCATCACTAATTAACGTGGAAGTCAATTATACACGCGTGCAAGTCAAACAGATATGGACCATCCATCTCAACTAGTCAACGAGTCAAACACAAACACGTCAGCCCTGAGGGTTTAAGACCAGACACCGAAGCCCTAGCTCTGGTCATCTTCCTCGGCGAGTAGGTCGGAGCTCAGGCGACTCAAACATCACCAAACTTGGAAAATGCATATCAAAATGAAGCTAAGCTCGTGTACATCTCAAATCCAAGATCCATTAGTTTTAAACATGGCTAAATAAAGAGAATAGAACGGATTAAAGTTGAGATGCACATCTGCAATCTTCATCAACCATGATAATTAAAACACTCAAACATGGCCTACACAAGGTAGGGCTTCAGATGCAGCGAATATGGA
>CAWUDS030006658.1:2246750-2269250 GCA_963859935.3 Lathyrus sativus
AGTGTTCTTCAACTAGAACCCTAGGATAGAGTTCGTCAACTCTATGTAAGGATCATTGTCATGATTACTTACTCCCCCTGGCTTTTGTCAAAGTCAATCTTGAGTGCACAATTTAGAATAGAGAGTTTTTTTGAACTCTATACAAGCATTGTTATGTTTGTTCCCCTTCGAACCTTGATCGTAATCAAGTGTTCATCTATTCCTAGTAAGGTGAACTCTGATTGCTCTGATTCTGTCCTAGTTAGGATACGTAGGCAGAAGATGCGATATCTTTGCGAGCAAACCTAGAAACATCAACCTTAGGTCAAAATCCTAACCCTAATCTCAAACCTCAGCATAACCGTTAGCAAGTTTATCATACACACACACACAAAAGGTTCCTGTAGAGTACTACAGATGTTTAGGATGTGAAATATCTACCCTATGCATAACCAACCCCTGATCCCCAAATCTCTTAGCGTTGTTGTTACATCACGCAAAAGGTATTTCTTTCTTTAACCTTTCCTTTGGATAAATCAAAGTCCTTTTGTGAATTTAATGAATTAAGATTCAAGTTAACCAATAGCTTGACATCACGATTCTCACTGCAACACTAACCTCTTCTCGTTAATAAGATTCAACTGATTCCACCTGGCTTGCACCCATTTAGCTTCGTCAAGCTTCACATCAGCCAACACTCTAAAAGAAGGAAGCTCAACTTCTAATGGTAGAACCGCCTCCATACCATACACTAGTGAGAAAGGAGTTGCCCCTTTTGATGTACGCACCAAAGTACGATAACCGTCTAAAGTGAAGGGCAACATCTCGTGCCAATCCTTATAGGTAACTACCATATTCTGCATAATCTTCTTGATATTCTTGTTTGTTGCCTCAACAGTGTCATTCATCTTTGGAAGATACAGAGAAGAATTGTGATGTTCAATCTTGAAAATGTAGCACAGTTCCTTCATCATCTTGTTATTCAAGTTCGAACAATTATCAGTAATAATTCATTTTGGGATTCCATAACGACTACCTGCTTCGTGACATTAGCAAACGAGGACGTTTCTACCCACTTGGTGAAATAATCAATGGCAACCAGAATAAAGCGATGCCCATTAGAAGAAGTCGGCTCAATCTTTCTGATCATATCAATCCTCCATATAACAAAGGGCCAAGGAGATGTCAATACATTCAGAGGGTTTGGTGGCATATGCACCTTATCAATACAAACCTGGCACTTATGCCACTTTCTGGCATATTTAGAACAATCAGATTCCATGGTCATCCAATAATACTCAACCCTCAACAATTTTCTGGCCATTGCATGTCCACCAGAATGAATACCAAATGAACCTTCGTGACCTTCTTCCATTAACAGGCTTGATTCATGTTCATCAACACACCGCATCAAGACTATGTCGAAGTTCTCCTGTACAACACATCATCCTTGTTCAGATAGAAATTTCTTACAAGCCTCCTCGGAGTCTTCTTATCCTTGCTAGATGCCCCAGATGGGTACTCCTGATTCTTGAGAAAGCACTTGATATCATTATACCATGGCTTGCAATCCGATGCCTCTTTAATGGTAAACATAAAGGGGGGGTCTGCCAAGAGGCATAATGGTTATTTTTGGAGCTTCATTCCATAAATTCACATTATACATTGATGCTAATATGGCCAAGGTGTTCGCCATCTGATTCTCAGCCCTAGGCACATGATGGAACTCAACCCTATCAAAGAAAGGTAGCAGTCTTCTGGAATAATTCTTGTATGGAACCAAGTTGGTCTGACAAGTTTCCCATTCTCCTTTAATCTGATTAACAACCAGTGTTGAATCACCATATATATCAAGATTCTTGATCCTTAGATCAATGGCCTCTTTAAAAGCCATAATGAACGCTTCATATTCTGCTTCATTATTAGTGCAAGAGAATGTCAATCGGGCGGTGAATGGTATATGGGAACCGTGAGGAGTAGTAATGATTGCCCCAATTCTGTTTCCATAGGGGTTGGCAGCATGGTCAAAAACCAAACTCCACTGAGATCTAATGTCAGGACCCTCATCAGGCAAAGGATCATCACAGTCTTTCATCTTCAGAAACATGATGTCTTCATCTGGAAATTGAATCTTCATCAGTTGATAATCTTCAATTGGTTGTTCCGCAAGATATTCTGACAGAACACTCCCTTTAATAGCTTTTTGGGAAATATACTAGATACCGTATTCTATCAAAACCACTTGCCATTGAGAAATCCTTCCGGAGAGTGTTTTCTTTTCAAACACATACTTGATCGGATCCATCTTCGATATCAATAGGGTTGTGTGGTTTAACATGTACTTCCTCAAATGCTTAGCTGCCCAAGCGAGTGCACATAATGTTTTCTCCAACATTGAGTATCTCGACTCGGGAACTTCTTACTCAGTTAGTAGATAATGTGTTCTTTTCTACCTGTCCCATCATGTTGACCGAGAACACACCCCATTGAATTCTCAAGAACTGTAAGATACATGATCAAAGGTCTCCCTGCTACTGGAGATATGAGTATTGAAGGTTCATGCAAATACTCTTTTATTTTTTCAAAAGCCTTCTAATAGTTTTCATTCCACCTGACCGCTTTATCTTTTCTTAAAAGTTTGAATATAGGCTCGCAAGTAGCTGTAAGGTGAGAGATGAACCTTGCAATATAGTTCAATCTTCCTAGGAAACCACAAACCTCTTTTTTCGTCCTCGGCTCAGGATTTCTTGTATAGCTTTGATTTTAGCAGGATCTACCTCAATACCTCTTTCACTGGTAATGAAACATAGCAGCTTCCCACATCTCACCCCGAAGGTGCACTTGTTAGGATTCAACCTCAATTTGAATTTCCTGAACCTTTCAAACAACTTCAGAAGATTAACCAAATGTCCATCCTCCGTCTGTGACTTCACAATCATCTCATCAACATAGACTTTGATCTCTTGATGAATAATATCATGATAGAGAGTCACCATCACCCGCTGATAAGTTGCCCTAGCATTTTTCAATCCAAAGGGCATCATCTTATAGCAAAAAGTCCCCCACGGTGTAATGAAAGTAGTTTTCTCTATGTCTTTTGGGGCCATTTTGATTTGGTTATACCCAGAGAAACTATCCATGAAGGAAAACACAGAATATTGAGCAGTTGTAATCAACCACGCGTCAATGCGGGGGAGCGAGAAATAACCTTTAAGGCTTACTCTATTTAGATCCAATAATCAACACACATACTGACCTTTCCATCTTTCTTAGGTACAAGAACAATGTTAGCAACCCACTGAGGATGGTTTGTGACAGCAAGAAAACCAGCTTCCAACTACTTCTAAACCTCTTCTTTAATCTTGGCTACCATGTCAAGCCTCGTTCTTCTCAATTTCTGCTTGACTTACGGGCATTCTTCTCTGAGAGGCAACCGATGTACCACAATATATGTATCCAGCTTGAACATGTCTTGATAAGACCACACGAAGATATTTGTATACTCTCAGAATATTTCAACCAATCTTCTCTTGACACTGTCTTCCAAAGCAGACCCAATTCTGACCTCTTTCTTATCGTCATCGGTGCCCAAGTTGACAACTTCAATATCTTCTTTATGAGGTAAGAAGACCTTTTCCTCTTGCTTTATAAGTCTGGCTAGTTCTTCAGGCAGTTCACAATCCTCATCAGTCTCTTCTTCAGCTTGATAAATGGGATTATCAAAGTTATACTGAGCCATAGCTAAATTGGAATCGATGGTATCTGAGATAAAAGACCTTCATGATTGATGTTTTATGTTTATTATGAAATGCAACAAACAACACAAACATATCACTATTTTTTCTATTAATAAATGTAAAAACATAAAAAGAAAAATGGGGATAAAAAATATTTGAATGCGAAAAATGTCCTTTATTTATGATGATAGTGCAAATGAACAAAAGGCCCTACAGATGGGTCACTGCGTCTTGGGTAGAATGCGGGACTGAACATAAACAAAAGTAATAAGAATTATTCTTCATGGGTGATCTAAATGATATCTTCAGTAGTCCAATTGCATAACCCTTGGCCAGGTACACACAGACGGATCCAAGCATCCATGTCACAATCATTGTCCCCTTCGTCATCCCCAGTAGCATGTATTCTGTCAAAAATAACTCTACCGCTAGTGAATCTGACAGGTCATCTGTACTTCAGAGGGTCTTGTGATGAACTGGACGGCTTATACCCTAGATCAAACTTATCTTGCTTGACAGGAACATCTAAAACCTAGCTCCACCTCTGAGAGTTACCGGATTCAACAATTTCACGTGCTTCCTTGAACGAAGACATTGAAGACATTGAAACTTTTGAACCGTTAACCTCGACAAGAGGCTTCTCTTGAATTTGCACAACTTCAAAGGCTTTACAGAGAGTTTCGTGAATTTCCCCAACCACTTCCACATACTTGAATGTTGATAGATGATTGATCATTATATCCTTCTCTCCACAAACAGGGACTACCTTTCCTTTCATCATATACTTCAACTTTTGATGTAGAGTCAATGCTACTGCCCTTACATCATGTATCCAAGGTCGGCCTAGCAGACAACTATAAGCCGATTGAATGTCCATTATATAAAATGTCGCACCACAAGATCACTTGGTGTACAAATTAAACCTTGAGTATCCAATTTCATCAATGCTTTCTTCAGCAACACGTTGAGTAAAGATCCTGTATCAACTAGGACATGTGATAATAACGATCCTCTACACACAGAAATATGCAAGGCATGATTGTGATTCCTCTTGGCAAGAGTCAAGGCTAAATCAGTGAAGCTTAAACCATTGCTAGCATTGACGTGTGCCACCACTCCTTCCAACTGATTAATAGAGATCTCTTGGGGTACATAGGATGAATTCAAAATTCTCAACAAAGCATTGCAATGTGCTTCAGAACATAACAACAAAGATAAAATAGAGATTTTTGAAGGAGTCTGCCCCTTAGAAAAGGAACTATCGTCAGCCTGCTACTGTACAACATATTCAACGGCTGGCTTCCCCTTACCTTTGTCTGACTTGTCAACATTAACATCAAATGGAGAAAAGACTCTTCCACTGCAGGTAATCCCCCCATGCACCAACTATATTATCAACAGTAGAACCAACATATGAAGAACCAATCAATTCTTGTATTTGTCCATTGTAGAAGACCTCAACCCCATAATTCCATGGGATTACCTTGGTACTTTTAGACGACACTAGTCCTGGCGTAGTGATGATCACATGTGCTAGCCTTGCTGGCACTGAAATATTGATAGTCCTGTAAGGGATCAAAATCATGGCGATATCGTTTCCATCATCACTATCCTTATCATCAACATCTTCCACATTTTCTACATCAACTCTATCAAACTGCAAATATCTGTCATCGATCATTTTCTAAACATTTCTTCTTAAAAGATCACAACCCTCAGGTCTTAATTCGCATTCTTGGCAATCAACAGAACAGGCTAGGAACACACCCAATTTCAACAATTTATCTTTAAAAAAACTCAATGGAGTCTTTAATTCATCAACATAACTCACTAGATTCAACCTCTCCCCATCAGTAATAGCATTTGTTCTGGATACTCCATGGTTTGGCATGGGATTTTAATTAAAATTGGGAACCTCATTGGTGAAGTTGATAGCTTTGGAATCAAGCAGATCCTGGACTTTGTGCTTAAAATCTTTGCAATTATCAATGTTGTGACCAGTAGCACCACAATGGAATTCACATCTAACATTCGCAACGTATCCTGGAGGAGGAGCTCCGATAAGAAGCGTCACAGTCCTCTTCTGGATCAACTGTAATTGAAGCTAATGCTGCAATAACTAAGAGTATGGCATAGGTGGGGTTTCAAACTGTCTATTCGCCATTCTCTGCTTATCGGGATAATGGCGAGGAGCATTAGCCTATTGTTGAGGTGCATCCGGGATGGATACAATAGCAACTTGTTGATTGTAGTGTAATTGGGCCCTGCCTTTGCCTCTATAGGAAGCGATGGAATTATAATCCCCTTATCGTTTCTTCAGGTTTTCTGTGTACGGCTTTTTAACTTCTCCAGCCGAGGACCCACTTTCGCTTTGAATCTTGTTGGTCTTGATACCGCTCTCAACCCTTTCTTTGGCCATCACTAAATCTGAAAAAGATGTTGACGCGCATCTGACCAACTTCTCATATTACGTACTAGACAATGTAGCCATAAACATATTTATCAGTTTCCTCTCCATTATTGGAGGTTGAACCCTCACAACCAACTCACGCCATCGCTGGGCATAGTCTTTGAAGCTTTCATTATTCCTTTTGAGAGAAATTTTGTAACTACACCCTATTTGGTGCCATATCACTATTGTATTGCTAATGACGGACAAAGGCTTCTGCAAGATCTCTACAGCTTTTAACATGAGTTCTCTCCAGCCCCATGTACCATTCCAATGATGGTCCTGCCAAACTATCCTAAAAGAAGTTCATTAGGAACTTCTCATCATCAGAATATGCATACATTTTCCTGTAGTACGCTTGGATGTGAGTTTTGGGACAGGTAGCCCCTTTGTATTTGTCGAAGTCCGGCACTTTAAACTTTGGAGGGATTCTTACTTCTGGGACCAAACCAAGGTCTGACATGTCAAAGCCTAATGAGTTTTGATTCTCATAAGCCTTCATTTTCTATTCAATCATCTTGAACCTTTTGTCAGCTTCCGATAGAAGACCGACGTCCATATCACACATAGAGAAGACATCCTCTTAACGATCTTTGTCCTATTGAGGACTAGTATTACCATGCAACGCACATACACCAGCACCGCCAGCATCATTTCCCTGAACATCACCACCAACGCCTCCGCTCGGATGTACAACAAGAGTAAGCCCATTATCACCTTGGGGACCAGCATTACTCCCAAGAGGAGGGACCAAAATAATTCCACCATGCAGAACACCAGCTTCATCAAATTGTGCAATTAGATGTTTGACCAGAGTTCTCAATTGTTCCTGTCCTTGAGCTGCATTTTGCATCAGTTCCATAAATTGCGTCATAAGAGTCCTGACTTCCTGAAGCTCTACTTGTACTTGATCCATGACTCTCTGTTGATTTCCACGAGTTGAATACCTGTGAAAACCGAAATCTGCAATCCTGCTAAAGGGAGAAAGTCAAGAAGAGATAAGAAAAAAAACTGGAACACCTGCCATGCAAATGAGTATGCAAAGGCAAAATGAAAACATGTTTATATATTTACAGGGAGATCCCCCCCCCCCCCCCCTTGATTCCAGTTTCTCAACAAAATGAACAGTAGAGATAGATAGAATATCAAAAGCTCTGCTCATAAATAAAATGAGGATAATAAGTCAGTACATACAATCCACAAAAAGAAAGATTATTGAATACAAAAGCCAAATATCTAAACCAACAAGTCTGGTGATGATCAGATACGAGAAAGAAAATAGCTACTGAGACATATCATCAACTGAAGATAATCCTCTCCAACCATTGTGCTCTTTGCACCAAGTCTGGGCTTCCTTGAGCAGCCTCTTCATATCAGGATGCTCTGGTCTTGCAATCAATTCATGGATGAGGACGTCTCTTATGCGTATGACATCTGCCACTGAAAATACTCTTCCCGTGCATCTTCACCAAAGACATCTTCAAGCCTAGGCTTTTTTAACTCCGCCTGAATCTTGAGCTCTTTAAAAGCTGATAAGGTTTCTTTGAGCTTCTTCTCACTTTTGCATCTGTGAGATGACTCTACCACAACTTCTTTCTCTTTTACCTTGAGTTGCACCTTCAACTTATCAATCTAGCTATGAAACTCGTTTTCTCTGTTCTTGTGAGTTGTCACTGTAGCATTCCACTAGTCATTGAATTTGGACATCTCCAAATAAGCTTTGTCCAAATCCTTCTTCATATGTTGTAGGAGGCTACTAGTACTCTTCAGGTCTTGGCCAACTCGCTTTATCATCTTGATCTCATCAGACAACTCCATCTCCTTCTTGGTCGATGTTTATGTCTTTACTTTAGCCAAGTAGACAGCTTCACTCCGATCATGCTTTAGCTGACTGATTTCCTTCTTTAACCCCTCGTTCTCTTTGCGCAGTTCTTCCTTCTCTATGCAGAGTTTGTTATACTTTAGGATATTAATTATCATGGGATGCTCGATTACCAAGGGGTATAAAGGTTCTTCAATAGAGAACGACAATAGTACTTCTTCAAACCTTCTTTGGATGCATTCCACATAAGGATCATAAGCTCTACAATCACATTTACACAAGGAAAGCTTTCCTTTCTTATGGATTTTACCCCACGCATCAAAAAATCTCTTCAGAATATTAGGGTTAGCTACTCCGGTGAAGTACAAAGACTCTAGAACAGCTTCTCCCTTTGGTGGTTCCCTCAAAGCATATCCAAACTGTCTGATGGCAAGAGAATGGTTGTAATTAATTCCCCCTTTCCTCCCCGTCAAAGGCACATTAGGGAAGCCTCCACAACTGAAAATGATTTATTTGCCAAGAAGATCTCGGTTGAACTAGACAGTATCTTTTTCAATTAAACCCATCAGTCTTTTTGACAATTCAGTGGAATTCTTTGAATAAAAGAAGTCTCTGGAACAAGGAAGATGATCCACAAACTACTTGTGGAAAAGCGGTACACAACAAGGAACCATTTTTCCTCTTCTTTTATCGTTCTTGTAATGCATAGAATGGTATAAATTTCCTAAGAGCATTGGCATAAGATTCTTTGATATAAAGAGACGAACAACATTCATATCTACAAAGTCTGGAACATTGAGAAACAATAAAATACCATAAACACACAAGGCCAATATGGCATTGAAAACAACCCAACAACCCTCACTAGCATATTTCTGAGCTTTATCCACCAAGAAAGCCAAAGTATATCCGGAGAATTCTCCTTTGCTGACAACATTATCCACTAACACAGACTTGCTCAAATAAAGAGTGGCAGCAAGCTTATTAAAATTGGGCTCTCCTTAGAATAAAAGAAATGTGCTCCATCCTGGACAGGAATTCCCAAGATAAAAGCATAATCCTCTAAAGTGGGAACCAATAAATAGTCTGGGAAGGTGAAACAACATAGAGGAGGGTTATAGAACTGCAACAGAGTGTGAATGGCTCATAATTTGTGATGTTATGGATGAAACTCAGAATCCTTTCATAATCTTTTCTGAAGACTTCAAGAACGCCGGGATCGGCCATGGAAATCAGATAAAGAAGAGGTCCCAACTCTGGTGACAGGAACTTGTATACGATGATCTTCTTTCTGTCAACCTCCGTCTCTATAGAAAACCAGATAACCGAAACCAAAGGCGGGACAAGAACTTGGAAGTACATAAACATGCAATGTTAAGATGCATAATGATTATGCATATGCAATAAGGGATCAAGATATCCAATGCTCAAGATAGATTGTTGTGTTGTTGACTACGTAGAACCAGAACTTCGCTCTGATAAGAAACCTAAAAAACTAGAACATTGAGATGATAAAAAAACCAGAATATCCAAGATCAAAGGACTGCAATGACGAGAAAACCAGAGAACCGGGTTGGTTCGAAGTCAAGGTTTCCTGCAAAAACCCATCCCCTTTCACATGTGGGTTCTAGTCGTGAATGGCATAACAATCCTAACAGGTTATCAGTATTACAGACTCTCAGGTCGAGAAATAATGATACGTTCACCATTTTTGGTTTGGCATCATCATCAATCGAGAAGGCCTCAACTAACTTCCCAATGATTGATCTCCAAAGTCATAAGCTCTCTAAGTTAACACCTTATCTCATGCACCAGATGTACAGGATAGAGCATCTCCAAAGAAAACCTCGTCTGGGCGTGAATTTCATGTGAACTTTATGTAGCCAAACACCATACAATTCCATAATAATCTCCACTATAATCCTAAGTGCGTACTCAAGCTTGGGTAGTAGGCTTATTTCTCATGGAACAACCCATCCAACAACACAGCAACAACAACATAGTAGGATAACAGTAATCTTATGCAATAGTAAAATGTAAATGCAATAATATACAACAGTAAATATACAACAGATACAACATACATATTGACAAAAATAAGCACCCAATGAAACAAAATAGACAAGCTCTAGGATTGACTTGTATAACTAGAGTCTCCAGCAAAGTCGTCCCCTATTGCAATTGCGAAAAACAACTTGGCGGAAAAAACAGAAGAGTCGCCACCAAACGTTAATTGTCCCGACCCATGGAAAGGAAATGATCGAAGAAAATATGATGGGAGGGAGAAGACAAGGTCATCGCAACGAAATCTTGGTTTTGGGAGTTGGTTACGCAAGGGGGATATGAGCAACCCCTTGCGTATGTTGCACTCAACGGGATCCACGCTTATTGTCTAATAAAAGGGTGAGTTTTCTAAAAGCTACTGCTAAAACGGAAATGAGAAAAGGAAAAGAAAAAGGAGACTCGATAGGACATCTCCGCCTTATGCCTATGTATTCCCTCGTGCAATGGGAAAGGTTGATCGTCAAGACATCATCGTCTTGTGCCTATGTATCCTCATCTAGTATGAGAAATCAGAGCAGCCATAGTTTGACTGAAAAATTGTTAAGTGTTTTTTATGAGTGATGTTAAGTTCCCACTCCAGCAGTTAGGATTGATGCCTATTTGCGGTAGAACGAAAATAATGTGCTCTTTTCTGAAAATGAGTTTGAAGAAAAATACCGAAGGATGAAAATGATTTGAATTTATTTGTAAGTTTTAGAGAAGTGAATTGATTTAATTTGAGATTCACATTATACTAATGAATATGATACAAGAACGAATGTGTCGCATATCGCCCACAAACAGGACGTACAGTAGACACTCTAAACAAGCAAGGAGAGACCCCTTACTCATCATTTCCCATATACTTGAGGCTCGTGACACATAACGTTCATCGCATTTATTAAGTGTTTTGAAGTTATTTTAAGATGAGAAGAAGAAAAAGACGCACAAAAGGTCTAAAGGGAGACTTGGTCCTAATGTTGTCATGCAAAATAGCCCTAAGGTAGGAATGCAGAAGAAAATTCTATCCTAATGTTAGCATGCAAAATATGGACCTAAGGTTGAGATTAAAAGGGACTAACCTAATGTTATCATGCATGGATTAAACTCTTAATGTCTATCCTATTCCAATCTTAATCAAAAATTAAGTCAGACTAGGAGGCCTTAAGGGAGCATGCAAAGAAAAGACAAAAACAAGGAAAACAAGGCAATAACAGCATCTACAACATCGCTTCCTACATAAAACAGCAGTAAAATCTATCACACAAACAAGACAGCCTCTAACAGCACATGTTTTCAAGCAGAAACATGTGTAAAAAGCAGCAGGCGGCATGGAGGCGCAATTAATAGCACGTCAAAGTCCAGAACACCAAGTGTGAAAAGTGCAAGCAGCAAGTATACATGAACACTTAAAGCAACACCTCAAGAAAGAAACGATCATCATTGGACATTCATACAAACCAAAACAAGCATCAAGAGTGCTAACATCCAAGATTATGCAACAATTGGCATTTGATCAAACGATTCTAGAACAAAATATGATCATGCAAATCACAATTCAAGAAATGTATATGACAATGTGCGGATCGAATATTAACATGTATCAAGCACAGTCAATTGATGAACATGCATTAACAATTAAGCACAAGCAAACTCCACAAGATCGTGTAACACCCCCTTTCTATACCCCCAAATAATCAAACGAATCATTTAGGCACGAATTCAAATTTCATCAGAGTATTATTTAAAATACGGTATAAAAGGAACGTGTCACATTATGCTTGAATTAAAACACAAACAACGCCTGCTCATAATAGATATGCAACAATGGGCAACAACCACATTAGAGGATCTTAGTCCTTATACCCACATCTCAAATATTTAGAATAAAAGCGGAACATCTAAACATTTGAATCACAACTGACATGTATTCACATATATACGTATTCACATCATTCAATGTAATTCATCCACAACATTCATGTTTACAAAACATGCAACACCAATAATACATATACAAATGTATTCATCAAAAATAGCCCAAGGCTTCCTATGCTACCCGGTGTTACATATCAGAGCCATCTGACCAAAACTAATGAAGACGCGCTTCATAAAAAGGGATCACCAGCACCTAATCTGCAATTCCTCATAGAGCATCATAAAACAGCAGAAGGGTGAGAAACAATATCATAATATTCAATGCATAAAACATATATATACATATCAGTAGCTACGCATCTTTTGCATTCACAACACAACTCACCTCAATCATTCTATACATCGCAATGTATCCATATAAGTATCTATATAAAAATAGAACATCAAGCATATACGATATGCAATCACCAATGTTTATATCAATCCATATAAACCTACATATATACATATATTCACACACACACACACACACACACACACACACACACACACACACACACACACATACACACACACACACACATACACACACACACACACACACACACACACACACACACACACACACACACACACACACACACACACACACACATATATATATTTTCAAGCATACTTACTCATGCCATTATCACAATTCGCATTAATTCACATAAACATACCCAATATGTTTATATCATCACCATTTCACATAAACATCCACATACATGTTTATTTCACCAATGAATCATATAAAGATGATAATGAAACTCATAGAGACCGACTCACGACTCTATGCAGATGTAAATGCGGTACCGACTCAATTCAGCAGGTTCAATTGAAGAACCAAAATGGAACCATCGCTCGTTACCGAAGTAACTCCCCGTCGGGCCTACGATGTTCACCCATCGCTTACACCCTACATGGGCACACGATGTTTCAGGATTGCTCACACCCCACATAGGCACACAATCCGATTGCTCACACCCCACATGGGCACACAATCGTTCTGCAGATTCTACACGGAATCAAATATAACCATCGCATCTTACGAGGTTCTGCAGATCCTACATGGGATCAAAATGTAACCATCGCTCACACGAGGTTCTGCAGATCCTACACGGGATCAATTAACACAAAAGGCATACATATTCCCAATTATATTATCATGCATTCTTCACATTCATCACAGTTACCATGCATTTTTATTTAATTCAAACAATACATATAATTTGCCCAACGACCACAGTCACAATTGATCCATAACCTAGGATTCACGCCATACGGCTACCCAGAGCATAACATATCACAAATGCACACAAATCATCCATTCAGATAAGGATTAACGTAACCGAAACAAACAATTAACATTGGAAAAGAAAACACAGGAACTGGAAAAATGCTGTCACATTCGCTGACCTTCGCCTGGCGAAGCCTCTGGCGAATGCTCGCTACCTCGTTCGTCTGGCGAACTCACTAGCGAAGGCAGTCAGAAGCTACTGGAAGTATTCGCTGCCACTCGTTGGATTCATTCGCCTGGCGAACCCTCGCCACTAGCCTTCGCCCGGCGAACTTGCCAGCGAAGACTGGATTTGGCTACTGACTTGGTTCGCTGACCACTCGCTAGGCTTCGCCTGGCGAAGCATCGTTGCCACTCGCCTGGCGAATCTGCGAACTCAGAAATCCCTAACTGTCCAAAAATTCTGAAACTCACCGAATCCAACCGATTATATTCTAACTCATCTCAGCAACATCACCCAACATCCCTCGACTTAAACTTTACCACTTATTCTCATTTTCCACCATTAAAGCTCGATTCTACCGATTAAATCAAATTCAACCTAGAAATGGAAAGTGTAGAAAACTACCAAACAATCCACACAACATATACATGATCATACATATGGATAGAATAATAAAGTTTCACACCCTTACCCGATTATTCGATTCTTAGTAAGCTTTCTTGATGATTTCCAACTTTTTCCTCCTTTCTCTTCTTTTCTTCTTTCTTTCTCTCTAACTCTCTTTTCTTTCCTTTTTATTTTCCTCTTTATTTCCTCTTATATCTTTCCCCTCAATTCTATTGTTATCAAAAGACTAAAATACCCTCCAATCTAAATTTTACCTGAAATTCTCCGAAACGGTAAAATAATAAAACATACTAAATTAACACATCAAATTCACAATTAAAACAATTGTTACTCAATTCAAATAGCACACTCAATAAAATGAAATAATCGAAATCGGGGCGTTACAACTCTCCCCCACTTTAGAAATTTTCGTCCTCGAAAATATTGCCTGATTCAAACAAGTCCGGATACGACTCTCGCATCCCACTTTACAATTCTCAAGTCATATTGCCTTCAGAAGCGCCTCCTCACGCTACTTTCACAAGTGCAATATCCTTGCCTCTAAGTTTCTTAACTTCACGATCCAACATCCTAACCGGTAAAACTTCTACCGTAAGTTTATCTCTCACCTCAACCTCGTCCATAGGAACAACATGTGATGGATCCGGAACATAATTTCGAAGTTGTGAAACATGGAACACATCATGCAAATTCGAAAGATTCGGAGGCAACGCCATACGATAAGCCATAACATCCACTCGTGCAGTAATTTAATAAGGACCAATAAAACGAGAAGTCAACTTCTTCGACTTCAAAGCACGACCCACACCCGTAACCGGTGTAACTCTCAAAAATACATGGTCGCCTTCTTGAAATTCAAGATCTTTCCTTCTCTTGTCATGGTAGCTCTTTTGTCTATTCTGAGAAGCTTTCATCTTCTCCCGAATAAACTTCACTTTCTCCGTAGTTTGTTGTACCAACTCCGGACCAACTACCGACCTCTCACCGGTTTCATGCCAACACAAAGGTGTTCGACATCTCCGGCCATACAAAGCCTCAAATGGCGCCATACCAATACTTGCATGAAAACTATTATTATAGGTGAACTCAATCAATGCCAAATAACGATCCCACGCACCACCTTGCTCTAGCATACAAGCACGCAACAAGTCTTCTAATGATTGAATTTTTCTCTCGGTTTGACCATCCGTCTGAGGATGATACGCCGAGCTCAATCTCAACTTAGAACCCAAAGCACTTTGTAAACTTTCCCAAAATCTTGATGTAAATCTAGGATCTCTATCCGACACAATACTCTTAGGAACCCCATGCAACTTCACAATCACGTGAACATAAATCTCAGCTAACTTTTCCAAAGGATAACTAATATCAATCGGAACAAAGTGAGCAAATTTAGTAAGCCTATCAACAATTACCCAAATGGCATTATGACCTCTTTGCGTATTCGGCAATCCCATAACAAAATCCATGGATATACTATCCCATTTCCATTCCGGAATGTCTAACGGTTGCATCAATCCACTAGGCTTCTGATGCTCCACCTTAGACTTCTGACAAGTCAAGCACGAATACACAAAACGAGCTACATCCCACTTTAACCTGGACCACCAAAAGATCTTCTTCAAATCCTGATACATCTTATTCGCACCCGGATGAATACTTATGTTGCTTCGGTGTCCTTCCTCCAATATTATCTTTTTCAATTCTATATCATCGGGAATACAAATACGACCACGAAATCTCAAAACTCCAAAATCATCAACCTTGTAATCCTCACTCTCATTCATCATCAAATCAACAAACTTCAAGTCTAACTTTTGCTTTTCACAAACGGTCGCAAGAAAATCATTCGTAACATGTAGCGTAGCAAGTTTCACGCTTACCAGCGTCATTTCACAAACCAAACTCAAGTCTCTAAAATCTTCCAAAAGTTCCCATTCTTTCACCATCAACGCGGACATATGTAACAACTTCCGACTTAAGGCATCGGCCACCACATTCGCCTTACCCGGATGGTAATTCAAACCAAAGTCATAATCTTTCAAAAGTTCTAACCATCTCCTTTGCCTCATGTTCAATTCTTTTTGATCAAATAAGTACTTCAAGCTCTTGTGATCACTAAAGACTTCAAATCTTGCCCCATAAAGATAATGTCTCCAAATTTTCAAACCTTGCTCTAGCATACAAGCACGCAACAAGTCTTCTAATGATTGAATTGTTCTCTCGGTTTGACCATCCGTCTGAGGATGATACGCCGAGCTCAATCTCAACTTAGAACCCAAAGCACTTTGTAAACTTTCCCAAAATCTTGATGTAAATCTAGGATCTCTATCCGACACAATACTCTTAGGAACCCCATGCAACTTCACAATCACGTGAACATAAATCTCAGCTAACTTTTCCAAAGGATAACTAATATCAATCGGAACAAAGTGAGCAAATTTAGTAAGCCTATCAACAATTACCCAAATGGCATTATGACCTCTTTGCGTATTCGGCAATCCCATAACAAAATCCATGGATATACTATCCCATTTCCATTCCGGAATGTCTAACGGTTGCATCAATCCACTAGGCTTCTGATGCTCCACCTTAGACTTCTGACAAGTCAAGCACGAATACACAAAACGAGCTACATCCCACTTTAACCTGGACCACCAAAAGATCTTCTTCAAATCCTGATACATCTTATTCGCACCCGAATGAATACTTATGTTGCTTCGGTGTCCTTCCTCCAATATTATCTTTTTCAATTCTATATCATCGGGAATACAAATACGACCACGAAATCTCAAAACTCCAAAATCATCAACCTTGTAATCCTCACTCTCATTCATCATCAAATCAACAAACTTCAAGTCTAACTTTTGCTTTTCACAAACGGTCGCAAGAAAATCATTCGTAACATGTAGCGTAGCAAGTTTCACGCTTACCAGCGTCATTTCACAAACCAAACTCAAGTCTCTGAAATCTTCCAAAAGTTCCCATTCTTTCACCATCAACGCGGACATATGTAACAACTTCCGACTTAAGGCATCGGCCACCACATTCGCCTTACCCGGATGGTAATTCAAACCAAAGTCATAATCTTTCAAAAGTTCTAACCATCTCCTTTGCCTCATGTTCAATTCTTTTTGATCAAATAAGTACTTCAAGCTCTTGTGATCACTAAAGACTTCAAATCTTGCCCCATAAAGATAATGTCTCCAAATTTTCAAAACAAACACCACGGCCGCTAATTCCAAGTCATGGGTAGGGTAATTCTTTTCATGCATTCTCAATTGCCTCGAAGCATAAGCCACAACTTTTCCATCTTGCATCAAAACACCACCTAAACCGGTAAATGACCCATCACAATACACCACAAAAGGATCCGTAGGATTCGGAAAAATCAAAACCGACGTCGTCGTCAACTGTCTCTTAAGTTCCGTGAAACTTTCTTCACAATGAATATCCCAAACAAAAGCTTTTCCTTTACAAGTTAACTGTGTCAAAGGAAGTGCCAACTTCGAAAATCCCTCAATGAACCTCCGATAATAACCCGCCAATCCTAAAAAGCTTCGGATTTTCGTAACCGACTTAGGAGTCTCCCATTGCCTCATTGCATCAATCTTGGATGGATCAACACTAATTCCACTACCGGAAATAATATGCCCAAGAAAACTTACTTCCGACAACCAAAAGTCACACTTAGACAACTTAGCATACAATTGCTTTTCCTTCAAAATTTGCAACACAGTCCTTAAATGCTCTTCATGCTCCTCTTGAGACTTAGAATAAATTAAAATATCGTCGATGAACACAACCACGAAACGATCCAACTAGTCATGAAAAATACGATTCATATATTCCATAAACACACCCGGCGCATTAGAAACTCCGAATGGCATCACGAAATATTCGTAATGACCATACCGTGTCCTAAAGGCTGTCTTCGGAATATCTTCCTTTTTCACTCGAATCTGGTGATAACCTGATCTCAAATCAATCTTGCTAAAAACACGTGCACCAACCAATTGGTCCATTAAATCATCGATCCTAGGAAGCGGATACTTATTCTTAATTGTCACCTTGTTCAATTGTCTATAATCAATACACAAACGCATGCTTCCACCCTTTTTCTTCACCAACAATACCGGAGCACCCCAAGGAGAAACACTAGGCCTTACAAATTTCTTGTCCAACAAGTCATTCAATTGTTTCTTCAATTCTACCAACTCCGATGCCGACATACGATACGGTGCCATCGAAACTGGTCTAGTACCCGGAATTAGATCAATGGAAAATTCAACTTCTCTTTCCGGCGGTACATCCGTAATATCCTCTGGAAACACTTCTGGAAAGTCACACACCACTGGAAACACTTCTGGAAAGTCACACACCACTAGAAAAACATCAAGTTCCATCTTACCTTCCACGGAAAAAGATGCAAACAAACCGAACAATTGAGCTTCATCCGCTAAAAGTTTCTTCAACTCTTTAGTGGATAGACAACTCCCCTCTTCATCGTCTTCCAAAGAAGGAAATCTTACTAACTTGTGATAGCAATCTATATGAACTCGATTAAACTGCAACCAGTTCATACCCAAGATCACGTCCAAACCCTCCAAAGGTAAGCACACCAAATCCATAACAAAGTCTCTGCCATACATGGTCAGAGGACAACTTACACACACCGAGGACGTAGTTACCGACCCTGAAGCAGGAGTCTCAATAACCATCTCGCCACCCCAAGAAGTCACAAACAAGTCCAAACGCTTCGCGCACTCATGAGAAATGAATGAATGAGTCGCTCCTGTATCAATAATAGCAATTAAAGGCGTACTATTAATAAAGCATATACCTTTAATCAGACGGTCTGCACTGGTAGTATCCTTCCCAGCTAAAGCAAACACTTTACCACTTGCCTAAGTTTGCTTCGGCTTAGTACACTTAGTACTAATATGCCCCACTTCTCCACAATTAAAACATTTCACTGCATTCCTTCTACAATCAGTTGTAGCATGACCAATACCTCCACAGTTAGAACACTTAGCCACGGTCTTCCCGCAATCAAAAGACTTATGTCCCATCTCACCACACTTGAAGCACTTAATCATACCGGAACCTCCACCTCCGGATCTCCTATCGAAGTTTCCCCTATGTTTGCCCTTATCAACAGGCGTCACATACGGTCCACTCCTTACTTGTTGTTTCCCTTTCCTCTCATTTACACTCTTATAATGTGTGCAACGAGCTTTGCTATCTTCTTCAAAAATCCTACAATATTCGATCAAATCCGAAAAACTTCGAATTTGTTGATACCTGTCGCTACCGCGAAAATAAGGTGCCGGCAAAACAGAAGAGTCGTCACCTTTCGTTATTTATCCCTCGGGATGGGAAAGGAAATGATCGGGAAAACCTGACGAAAAGGTATAAGACAAGGTCATCGCAACCATTGTCTGGGTTCGGGAGTCGGTAACGCAAGGGGAAGGTATTAGCACCCCTCACGTCCATCGTACTCGATGGGATCCATGCTTGTTATGCTTATCTGATGGGTTGGTTTTATCTATCTACCTATCAAGGCTGGTCTGAAAAGAAAAGAAAATGACTCGGCAAAGCATCGCACTTTATGCCTACGTATTCCCATCAGAGAATGAGAAATCAGAGTCAACGTAGTTCGACTAACTACGGGTTACGGGGAAGGTGGCTCGCCAATACATCAGTATTGTGCCTACGTACTCTCAACAGATATGAGAGATCAGAGCTTACGTAGTTCGGGATAATATGGCTTACGGGGATTCAGATTCATCTATTTTTTCGAGTAGGGTTAATAAACAGTTCCAGCAGTTTGGCGTACGCAGCTCGACCCTTGGAGACTTAGGCATTACCGTTTATGGTAGAACTAGGAGTTAACGACACTCTTTTCTTCAGAAAAGCTTCCTTTGACTTACGGGCCCACGGGGCAAAAAGGTTTGAAGTTTGTTTTCTGTCTTTTACGGAAGAACTGTTTTTTAATTGTCTATAGTTTGTATAGCACTAGAGACTATGACCTGGGAATGAATGCGTCGCATATCGTCCAAAGGACGTATACTAAACATTCTAGACGATTGAGAGGAGGCCGCTCAATTATCATTACCCAAGCAGCTTAAGGCTCGTAACGCGCTTATACTAACTTGCCTTTATTACGTTTTTTACTGTTGTTTGAGATGAGAAGAGAGAACAAGCTCAACTAAATGGAGACTATCAAGTCCTAATGTTGTCATGCCAAGGATTCATCCTATAGTTGTGGTTTGAAACAGGGATCTCCTAGAAGTTATCATGCATAGGTTTCAACCTAAAGTTCTAATCATCACTTCCTTATCAAAGGAATTGAGATTCCTAGGGGATCATGTCAATGATAAACAGAAACAGATAAAGCATCAGCTTAAACAGTAAACAGTAAACAACTGTAAAATGCATGCAATGCAAGTGAGGGAGGAAATGTGTGTGGGACATCAGCCTCCACAAGCTCATCTCAACCTCAAGCCAGATATGAATAACTGCAATCATACAGGAGAACTAACATGCTATCAAGAAAAATATGAGTAACTGTAATCATACAGAAGAAGTGAAATAAAATGCCATCAAGCAAATCACAAACCACATAGGTAAGGGAGCAGAGCTCTACCGAATACCCGCAAGCAAAGCCATACAGTAAAAATACAAGCAGAGGGAGCAACTCAACCTCTAATGCAATCATGCTCCTAGCTTAAAACAATTTAAACATGCACTTATTCTAATGCATCAAGCAAATCACACAAGTCACATCAATACATTTGCACAGAAAGCAAACAGACAGGAAAGAAAGCAAATCAACAACTTCTACAGCTAAGCAATCTTCTGACAGCAGCTCAGTCCTCAGTCTGTAACTGTTCTTCAAGGCTTTTCATCTTCAATAGCAAGTATCAACTTGCCTCTTCAAGCTTTCAATGCATCAAACACAAATGTCAACTTGTTCTCCAACTTCAAGCTTCAGCTCTTCATTTAATCTCAACTTGATCTTCTCCACAAGTGTCAACTTGTTCTTCTTGGTCTTCAAGCCTCAGCTCCAATGGCAGTCTTCAAATACTGGGAAGTAGCAACTTCTAGCATCTTCAATCTTCTAACAAGGAACTCCATCCTCTAGCAAGGGAGAAATATTCATCTAACAAGAGCAAGGTTTGGATAGTGGAAAGCAAAGTGAAGACCAAAGGTCACCACTAAGCACTCCATCATCAGAGAAAGGAACCCTCAAAGGTACTACCAACTTATGAAGAGCCACACATCCTACCAAAGGAGGGATGAGGCCTTCACAAGGGGACCTTATATCATAGGGAAGAATGGAAGTGATCAACACCTTCCATGTTTATGAAAGAAGGGAATCTATCTAGAAGCTCTACTTACAAACCTTAATCTTGACACCTAAACAAAACTACACCAAAAGAAGGGAAATCTTCACATACAAGCTTCTTTAAGCATTCCTCAGCAGCCCACACAAGTCTTCATCATCATCCAAGAGCAAGAGAGGCAAAACCCTAATCTAAGGGAACTAAAGAAATCATTCTAGTTGAACTAACAAGTTAGGATCACCTAAAACCTAGTACTAGAGTTAATCCTAAATAAAATACTAAAACCAATTGTAAAATCCTACAAAAATAACTATGGGAAGCTAATTCAATCATGAATCTACCATACAAAATCCATGGGTTGAATCATCCACAAAGTCCTAAAAATAAATCCTAAATCACAAGGTACTAAGCTTAAACCCTAAAATTAGAGCACCTAAAGTTTCAACTTAAAACCACTACCTAATTTCATCACAAAAATGTGATAAAATTACTAGAGGAACATGCATGTTTAAACTAATCACACACACAAAATTAGCTCAAGAATCATCACCAATTGATCACACAAAATTCAGCAAAACAAGGTATCGACCATAATGATTTTAATATCAATTAAAATACAAAAAAATGCACACAAAATAAAATGCATGAATTTCCTAATATTTTTATTCAATAAAATTCTAGACTCATTCATGAGTCAGGGGAAAAAAAACATGGATCAATTTGGATTATTTTCCTATTTTTTATGAATTATTTTCTAAACCATATGAAATGATAAAAATAAAAGAAATAATAAGAAAATGATAAAAGGCGCGTGTTGAATAACAATTCATTGCAGTTCAATTCAGGAATTGGGCCAAGAGGGGGTGTGGATATCATTCAGCGTACTAAGCCCAAACCATTTCAATTAATGAAATGGTGCGTTTCATTTAGAAATCTCTCTTCAGAGTTGAGAGCAAACCGTGGTTGTGTATCCCTTGCCTGAGTCAATTGTCAAACCTTCATCTGATGGTCCATGTTCATCGTCCCCAATTCAAACTGAGATGGAGGGAGTTCTCAGACGGTGGCCTGAGCTGCAGCGCCACCGTCTTCTCCGATGAGGTGCTCTTCTCAGGTCATCAAAAATGACAAAACAAATCATCATCTTGCTCAATTTTTCATCCTGATCACGAATCCATCATCTAAATTCCCTAATTCTTTCTCCAACTCCAAACACGATAGCATTTTCAGAAATCCACCAAATCTTGATCATCATGATTCTTAAAATTAATGACACTAATGTAATCCTCACTCTTCACTGATCAATTTCCACCATCCAATCATGAATAACACTCCA
>CAWUDS030006658.1:2274250-2317951 GCA_963859935.3 Lathyrus sativus
GCCCTTAACATTGATTAACAAATTTGAACGACTAAGCAATTACAAACTCGGAAGCAAACATAATCATGTGATAAGAATCCAGCAAGATAAACATCAATAATCAACAATTCACAATATGCAAATGATTATGCAACATGAACAAACACCCCAAGAATGCAACACAATGATCATAAAAGTTCATTAACAGAAAACCAAAAGTCATGTGTCAAAGAAACACAATCAGGCTATCAAGAATGATGGAAAAGGTCAAAAAAATCACATAAATGCATCGCGTCAATCCATGAGGTTTAAGGATGAAAAGGAACTCAAACAAGCTTGAAAATGCAAGAAAAAAGTAATTTGTCCCAGTGGTAATCAATTACCATATGTGGGTAATCAATTACCCACTTGATAACTCCAAAGTAACGTGAAAAAGGGTAGGGTAATCGAATACCCATATATGGTAATCGATTACCACTAAGACAATGGCAGAAAATCAACTTCCAAAAAGCACTTTCAGCAGAAAACAACTTATCTGATCATCTAAATGAATAAGCAATCAATTGTGCATGAAATTCATGTCAAATCACATCAATCAAACACCAATTGAATCAAACAATTATCAAGGTCAAAGATCAAAACAAGCAAAAAATTCACATATCAACAACAAAACTAAAGATCTACATTGTAACATGCAAGATTAAGCAATATCAAAGCTAGATCTAAAAATGACTAACTAACAAAGCTGAGAACTGCTTTGGTAAGTGTTGTTAAGCTGCAATTAACATATCAAAGTAAGAAATCCAAAGATCTATAAAGCTTTAGTAAGAAAATTGAAAGATCTAAGAAAGAATCCTCAAATAAGCAAAAGCTCTTCCAAAAGTGATTCCAACAACTTAATTCAAGATCCAAATGAACTACAAAACCAGAATTGAACCCAGGATGATGATGTAATGAAGGTTTAGCTCAAGGATTCACAAATTACAATGCATAATTTGTGAAACTTTTTGGTTATGGAGCTTTGGTGGAAGGTTGAAGATGAAGATTGAGAATGAAAAAGTGCGAGAGAACTGAGAGCAAATTCTAAAATTGAGATGAAAAAATGAGACTGAATGAGTGTGGTTTGGAGTAAGTTTGATTAAATAACCTCTAGGTTAAGAACTAAAATGTGGTTTGGAATATGGGTTAGTGTGAGGAATGGAAACTAGGAGTAGAATTAGGAATGGAGCGCTTGAATTTTGGAGGAAAACGGTGAAAATGAATCAATTTTAGATCCTTCAAATGACGCACATGTGAAATCAAGGGTTGAAAATGATTGGAAATTCTGCAGTGCTGAAAATTCAAATATTTTTGCAAATTTCACTTGAGGTAATCGATTACCCCATTGTGGTAACTGATTACCACCTTCAAAAATTGCCAATTTTGGTGTCATGTGGAGGGAAACTTGCATAATTGCACGTTGTAACACCCTTCTTAACCCCACGGAATATATATAAATAATCAGAGTAATTATCATGCATCTCACAAAAGGGTGTCACATATAATTTCAAAACATCACACAAATACCTGTTATGCTCATTAACACTTAAAATAAATTCATACTTTTCATAAACTTTCACCTTAGCATGTAGCAGCGGATTTAATTTAATCATAATTGACATAATGAAAATCTTATACTCATCTCATTCATAATCAATACTTAGGCATAAAAGTAATATTCCACATAATTCAAATAAACATAATGACATATAGGAGAGTACATAATGTATCTCTCAAACATAAATTGAAACGATCCCAGTGTTACATGATCAGAGCATGACTCGACCCAACATAAATAAAGATATTAAGCAAGCTACTCCAATAGTTACCTCGCGCTAGAAGCAACTATACTCCTTGGTACTTGAGCGATGTCGTATAAAACATCATTCCAATAGAAGGGTGAGAATTCACGTAATTATTGAAATTATAAGATAATATATAATTTTAAGGCATACCAGTATAATTACAATTATTCTCACACTTCAAAGTTTCATCAACAAAGTATCACTCAAGTAACCATACCATTCACAAGTATATACACATCCATAATTTCACCAATTTCAACAATTCACATAGATACACATAATCTCATAGCACAAACATATACACAATGAGACTCAATGCAAAACTCAATGCAAGATCCAATGCAACTTATGCCATGTGGTACCAACACTTGTTATTATTTTTCGGTTTTTATATTTAAACTGAGTCTGTTCCCTAGACCAATAACACACAAAAAGCACATTCCCTAAGCTTTCAAACCTCGCTCTAGGTTTGGGACAAGTCACTAGCTCCCACGGAACTAACAAGCATTGCCTCTTGCAAATGATGCGTGTGCAAATTCAACAATCATATGCAATTAAGACCATTTACTATTCTTAACATTCATGCATATCTTTAATAATTCATCACACTTGAATTACCACACATTTGCATATACGCAAGTACCCACAATCCAATCTCAATTCACTAAAACGCACATCACCAATTAAACATAGAATAATTAATTCTTCACTAATAACTAAAAATTCAATATTCACAAATAATCAACATTCAATAAATAATTCAATATTCAATAAATAAGTCAATATTCAATAAATATTAAATAATTAATAAATATTCAATCAGTATTTGAATAAATATTTAATATTTTAACAACAATCATTATTTAAAAAAAAATATTTGAACTAATAATTAATATTTGAATAAAGTTTCATTAATTAATAAAGTTTCAATAATTAGATACAATTCTATCTCATAACTTATATATAAATCAAAGAGTTAGCTTTTATTATTTATGAATATTTATCTCACTTAGAGAGAAATTAAAATCAAAATAGAATGTAAAATAAATATATCATACTTTATAAATTTATTTAAGTTGACAAATAATTAACTTAAAACAAAAATTAATTATGTGTGCGAATTGTTTAGCCAATATATACCCACGTTGATTTCCTATTTTTTTTCGTTTCTCTACAGCATAATATAAATGGTATCACTTTTATTCCAATTGTATTCCTGGTGCAACGCTACAGTACTATGAATACTAAGAAGGATTCACACTAGAAAAATGCTATTCCTACACCCTTTTCTACACCCAATACTTACACCGTATACACTATTCACCGTATTTATACGGTGAACAGTGTTTTTTTTATTAAAATAATATTTTTTTTAAAAAAAAATATTTATTTTTAAAATTTATTTTATAACACAAATATAAGATTGCGCATTAACCAACTTCACAGTTGCATTAACCACAAAAATCTACATTATTAACCAATTATTTTACCTATAATTTATTAACCACTTTCACTACTTCGTTAACCAATAAAATACACACTATTAACCATGTTCTGGGAAATTTGTTCAAGTATTTGTGAACAATAATTGAGGTGTAGGATGTAGAAATTGGTGTCAACATAGCAATTCTGATTCACACTATTACTATTATTTAGGCGCTACAGAATATGACTAAGAGGGATTACATTGCCTTATATTTAATTACTTTCTAGCGCTACAGTATGTGCAAAGGAATGGTTCACCACTTAATTCCTTGAACATCTGCATATCTTTTATTAATATATATGGGAAATATAATGAAAAAGCTATTGTTCAACAAATATATACATTACAATTTCAATGGATTTACTCCAAATAAAATGAGTCTATATAGTAAACCAACATATCAATTCCAAACACAATTAAATTAATACATCTCAAATATTATCTCTAAAACCTAACAATTTTAAATTCATGAAAAATTTAGGGGTTTCAACTTAAACATGTTTCTACCCACTAATCATTATCAAATAATCCTAAAATATGAGTGAAAACTCACCCTAATCTTGAATTTCTTGAATTCTAGAACTCTTAAACTTAGGTTTTCTCCTCTTCTTCTCCACTTCTCTCTTTGCCTCTTTCTTCCTCTTTACTAACTTTTTCTTCCTTTATATTCTCCTCTTACTCTATGTTAAACCCTGTCATTTGTCTTAACTCAATTGGGCCTTACTAACTCAATCTCACACTTACTATTCACACTCCAAAATAAGCCCAGCTAATTACTCTAGCATATTCTACATTATTTTACCAATTAGAAATGAATCACATAAACCAATTAATTTAAATAAATTAGTTAAATCAACTAATTATTATAAATCAAACATTTCATATAAATTCAATAAATCAAATAATTCAAATAAATCACATAAATTAATTAATTCAAATAAATCATCAAAAATTAATTAATTCAAATAAATCACACAAATTAATTAATTCAAATAAATCACACAAATCAAATTATTCAAATAAATTACATAAATTAATTCATTCAAATAAATCATCACAAACTAAATAATTCAAATCAATCACATAATTCAATTAAATCAATTAAATCAAATAGGCACAAAATCACATAATTAATCAATTAATTCAATTAAATAAATAATTACTAAAAATTGGGGTGTTACACACGTTGTCACCTGTTTTGAGCCATATTAAGCCTCTGAAACATGTCATTTGATAGTGCGTCTGTGAAACACCCAAAATAAATTATGAGCTGCCTCCTACATTCAAAATTACCTACTGAAGAATATAATGGGGTGCTTGATTGTTGATCAAAATAAATGTTGAAGTCTCAGATGCGTGTTGTTATAAGAAACATGCAATAAAAGGAAGTCTTGAGCCACAGAAAACACCCTGATCCCATGTCTCGAGAGCTAATTCTATGATATGCAAGAAAATGTGAAATGAACGAAACATAAGTCAGTTACGGTTAAAACGAAAGGGAAAATTTTGGGGTGTTACACTCTCTTGTGTAGCTGAGGTACAATTCATTTCGCTACCGAGATAAGATGTATTTTTTATTGTAGTGATATATATATATATATATATATATATATATATATATATATATATATATATAATATATATATATATATATATATATATATATATATATTGAGATCCAAATTACAAAATAGTCTGGAAGTACTAATGAAAATTGAAACAACAAAAATCCAACTACACAATAACAAGGTACAAAAAGTTGCTTGATATAAAAGACAACCAACAATACAATAAGCAACATAGAAAATAAAAACATCACTATCTAGCATCTAAAAAGGCTAATGTTCGACAACTTCTTAAAAGACAAGGAGAAAGGGATCTTAAACAGACCACTACCAACAACCCGCCACGGAGCCAAACCTTATGCTACTAATGGCTCATGCAAAAGGTATGTTTCATTCGCCATTTTTAGTAGTAACAAGGATACCAAGACGATATTCCAAGGTAATCCTTCTAAGAAGAGAAAATGTTTTTTTTTTGAATAAATCATTTATTGACTTACATGAAAATAGAATCATTATGAAATTGGAGTAGACCATAACATGGCAAATCAAAATCAAAATCAATTTAGACTTATTAATTGATGGGAAATTAAGACACAATAACAGACCAATATGCAACAGATATAAAATTTCTCACACTTATAGGAACCTTTAGGATCAACAACAAATGTATATGACGGAAAATAGAACAAATAAATGCTCAAAAGAACACCTATATTTTAACGTGAAAAACCCCTCAATATAAGAGTAAAAAACACGAGTCATCCATACCAAGGAAATAGTTCCACTATATTCAATTAAAGGTACAATAAATTCTTAAATTGATTCACAAAATAGTACTAATAAATGCAAATCACAAAATAAACTAGCTTACAAATAAAAATTAAAAAGCTTAAAAATTACCCTAATATGTAGCTTCAGTGGAAAATAGATGTCTCTCGGCTCAGACCTTATTTTGATATTCTAAATAGTCAAAAGTTAGATACAAGTGTGACGAACCTTCCCTCCAAATTTATACTTGATCAGACGATTAACGAATCCAGGATCGTCAATTTAGTGAGACTAGTTACAGAAAAACGAGAATAAATTTCTCTCATATTTTCTCTCTATCTCTCAAAACCCTAATTTGATCCTCTAAAATAAGTGATACAAATGGGATAATCATATTTGGGTTTTTCTCCACATAGGAAGTGTTCCTAAACCCAACAAATCTCCCCTCACAACTATGTGGAGGAAATCTCCAAACCAACGATATCACAAGAAGCATCAAATTTTCCTCATTGTAATGCTTTAGTCATCATATCACAACCATTATCATTTGTGTGAACCTTAGCTAACTCCAATAACTTAGCATCCAAAACATCATGTATCCAATTATATCTCACATCAATGTGTTTGGACCTATTATGAAAAGTTAGATTCTTACAAAGATGAATAATGATTTGCCTATTAAAAAAAATAACACATATTTGTCTTGAACAAAACTAAGCTCCTGCAAAATTTTCTTTAACTAGAATAACTCTTTACATGCTTCAATAATGGCAATGAGCTCAACCTTTATAGTAGACAATGCTACACACTTTTGCAATCTGAACTACCAAACGACAATTCCCCCTGAAAATTAAATCATGTAGCCTGAAGTGGACTTTCTTGAATCAATGTCTCCAGCCATATCAAATCAGAGTATCCCACTAAAGTAGGCTTATCTCCTCCAAAACAACGCCTCACATAAGTAGTACCATGAAGATGCCTTTAAATCCATTTTACAACATTCCAATACTTTATACCTGGATTTAACAAAAATCTATTGACTGTACCAACAACATGTGTTATATATGGTCTTGTACACACCAATGCATACATCAATTTACTCATAATAGACGCATAAAGAACATGTTTCATATAAAATGCTTAATCTTCACTTAAATGACTTTAATTAGAACTCAACTTGAAATAAGTTGTTAGAGGAGTGCTTAATACCTTAGAACTTTCCATTTTGAATATTTGCAACACTCTTTCGATATAGTATTCGTGTGACATCCAAAGTTTTTTCTCTTTTCTGTCACGCATGATGCTAATGCCAAGAATATATTTAGCAACTACCATATCTTTCATGTCAAATGACTCTCCCAATTGCTTCTTTAACCTGTTAATATTAGAAACATTTTTCCCTACAATAAGCATATCATCAACATATAACAATAGGATAATGAAGTCATCGTTAGAAAATTTTCTAACAAAAATGAAATGATTTAAAGTAGTCTTCTGATATGCTTGATAACACATAATAGACACAAACTTCTTGTGCCACTGCCATGGATCTTGCTTCAACCCATATAAACACTTTCTCAATCTACACACATGAACTTATTTGCCTTTAACATGAAAACAGTCGAGTTGTTTCATGTAGATCTCTTTCTATTAATCACCATGAAGGAACGCTATTTTCACATCCGTTTGCTCAACTTCTAAATCAAGAGTAGAAACCAAACTCAACAGATTCTATTTGATGACATATTTACAAGAGGTGAGGAAATATCATTAAAATCAACAACACCCTTTCGTTGAAGGACACCTTTCCCCACTAATCTGGATTTATATCTTGGAGACTTATAGTTGCTCTCATGTTTAACTATATAAATCCACTTGTTATCCAAAGCCATTTTTCCATTAGGAAACTTCACTAAATCATAAGTGTGATTATCATGCAATGTTTTCATCTTAATGTGCATTTCATCCAGTCACTTTTGATTTTAATCACTTTCCATCACCTCTTGAAAACACTCAGTTTCACCCTCATCATTCTAGGTCACATTCTCATTGTGATTATACCTTGTAGAAGGTTGTCTCTGCCTATTAGACCTCCTAAATTGAACTTGGGATGATTCTGGAACATCACCAATATTCTCATCCTGTGACATATCGCTCTCCCCTTCACCATCATTAGTTGGAATATTTACCTCATCTCCAAGTTGTTGATCATCAACATAATCATATAACTCACCATTTTGATCATCACTACCAATAACATCCATATTATGACTAGGTAACGAAACTAGATCAACATTAGACAAACTGGTATCTTTATTGCGTGTAGTATTATCTACCTTATCAATTTATTTAATAATTTTATCTTCCATGAACACCACATTGTGACTTCGGATAAGACTCCTCCCTACATTATCATACAACTTGTAACCAAACTCATCTTGCCCATAGCCGATGAAGATACATTGTTTTAACTTTTCATCCAACTTGTATCTTTCATCCTTTAGATTATACATAAAATCATTACCACCAAAGACTCTCAAATAATCATACTTGACATTTTTCCAAACCAAATTTTGTTTAGAACTTCACTGTTCAAAGCAACAGTAGAAGTGAGATGAAGAACATGCACTACCGTATAAAGTGCATCACCCCAATAATGATTAGGAATCTTAGCTTCAGAAAGCATACACCCTACTCTCTCTCAATTAGTGGTTGATTCATCCTCTCTGCTAAACCATTCAATTGATGAGTTTTAAGAGGAGTATTTTTATGTGCAATATCATGCTGCTTGCAATAGGAATCAAATGGTCTACAATATTCTCCACCATTGTCTAAACGAACACATTTCGGCTTCTCTCTTCTCTTCCTCTTAACCAAAGAAAGGAATTCTTTGAACTTTTCTAACACTTGGTCTTTCATTTTCAAGGGATTAAGCCATAGTTTCCTGGAACAGTCATCAATAAAGGTAACAAAATAAAGTGCACTACTAAAGGATTATACCTTTAATGGACCAAAAACATCAAAATGTACCAATTAAAGCAACTTTCACTTCCTTGAGGGAGGATGCCTCTTGAAAGATCTCTAGTATGTTTACCACCCATACAATGAGAACACTTCTCCAAACCTGCATTCTTTAATCCAGGAAGAACATCCTTTTTGGATAAAACATTCATCTTATTTTCGCTTATATGACCAAGTCTTAGGTGCCACAAAGATTATTACATATCGATAGAATTCACACTGTCCCTAGCAACCAAAGCTTTTGTCCAATACAATTTAAAAATCTTTTCCCCTCGAGCCATAAACAAGTTTCCTTTGTTGAGTTTCCACTTTCCATAACCAAAGTGATTTTCATAACCATAATCATCAAGCATATGCTAGAGATCAAATTAAAGCGAACATCAAAGCATATTTGACACCTTTAAGCAATAATTGAACTCTCATGTTAGTTCTCAAGCAAACATCATCGACACAAATTACCTTAGATACACCATCATTATCCATCTTCAATACTCCAAAATCACTAGAAGTATACGATATAAAATAATCCTTCCTTGCATTAACATGCAATGTAGCACCACTGTCAACTATTCATATGCTCTTGTCTGATACAAGATTACAAATTCATGGTCATAAAGAATAATAATATCATCACTAGTAGAAATAGTATCACGATCATCATCATCTTCTTCTTCGTGGTCCCTTTGTTTAGACTTACCCTTCTTGCCTTTGTTATTTCTTTTCCATTGATAGCAATACTTTTGTATGTGTCCTATTTTCTAACAATAATGACACTCCAGATTCTTGTATCGCAGCTTGGACTTGCTTTTGCTATTCTCTCTACCACCCTTCGGTTCCTTTTTATGACCTCCCCGTACTTTCATTGACATGTACCTCGTATTGAGGTGAAGAACTCTGTGGATTTCTTATCATATCCTAATTAAGAATACCATTATTAACCGTTTCTAAAGAAACAACACCTCTAGGAGCAGAACTTCTATAGAAACTCAAAATGTCTCTCAATACTCTGGTAAAGTTAGCAATAGAAATTGTCCCAAGCGTTCATCATCGAATTTTATATTCTTTCTTGACATCTGATCAAGAAGTCCTTGATATTCTCTCAAGAGATCTGAAATAGAAGTCCCATCCTTATACTTCAAACTTATGAAGTTATTCAATAAGAATAATTTATTATTCCTTGATTAGAGGCATACGAGGACCCTATGTTCTCCCACAAAGTTTTTGCCTATGTCTCATTAGAAATATGACTGTAAAAATTATCTTCTACATATTTTTGAATAAAACCACATACGTATTGATTTTTCAAACTCCTATTCTTCATAAGACACATAATCTGGCTTTGCGGAACTAAAAACCGGTGAATGAAATTTCTTCATAAATAGTAAGTCTTTCTTCTTGAGCTTCCATAAATGGTATAAGAACACTTTAATAATACCATCTTCATCTTTTATTTTACTCTAAGATGCCACTCTGATGGGAAATTAAGACACAATAACAGACCAATACACAACGATATAAAATTCCCCACACTTTTAGGAGCCTTGCGGATCGACCAAATATATATGTCGGCAACTCAAACAAATAAAGGCACAAAAGAACACCAATATTTTAACGTGGAAATCCCTCAACATGAGATTAAAAACCATAAGTCGTGTGAAACCATAATAAAGTCTTAAATTGATTCACAAACTAGCGCTAACAATCGTAAATCACAAAGCAATCTAGCTTACAAATTAGAATCAAAAAGCTAGAAAAAAAACTACCCAAATCTATAGCTTCAGTGTGAAGCAAATATGTCTTGGCTCATACTTTTTTCAAATTCTCAATGGTCAAGAGTTAGATACATTTGTTGCAAACCTTCCTTCAAAATTTGAGCTCTATAGGATAGTTAACGAATCCATAATCGTCAATTTAGTAAGACTAGTTGTAGAAAACAAGAATAGGTTTCTCTCATATTTTCTCTCTTTTGAATCTTTAGATAAGTGAGACTAATGGACTAAACATATTTGGGTCTTTCTCCAGATAGGAAGGGAGCCTATACTCAATACTAATAACCCTTAAGGATCTTCACTACCTCACAGGAAACAAACAAATAGGAAGACGTCTCAAGAATATCTAGGAAGAAAGTACAAGAAATAGCCTTTGTGTTTAGAATAACTTAATGCTTGAACAGACTAACTTGAGTGAGAATTATTTTGTGAAGAAGTTTCCAAGAAAAGATGACCATCTTAGATGGAACAAAGTTCCCCTAGATAAGGGGCATATTTGAGCCAACACTAAATCGAGAATTACCTATATTAAGGTTATCTACAAAAATGGTATACTAAGTCAAAGAAACTGAGTAAACATCACTTTCCCCATACTTCCACCTCCAGGTCTCCATATCCAGGGATGGGTCGGTACCCTCTAGGCCTCTATAACCATAAAAGGTTGCTGACTAATTCAACTTCAAAATAAAAAGGTTCCACCTTCACAAATAGTCTCAAAACATAACACCATTTTTTTAATGACCCACATCAGTTACTTTTTAAGATTAGCGATCTTCGAGGGCTTAGAACTAACTCAAGGATTATCCAAAAAAGTAAGTGGACAAGATTTTATTGAGTTTGTAATTCCTTCTATCGAAGCAGTGTAGCTCAACAGAAATAAGGATTAGTCAAATTAGCCTAATGTGTTAGTGTGTCGAGTTGCATAGCCTATTTTAGTAATGTTAGCTATTTTAGGCTTTTATAGTTTTGGGCTTTGCCTTGGGGTGCAAGCAACCCTAAATTTATAAATAGGGAGAAACTATTATTTTTTAAACAACCCATCATATTTTGTAGTTCACAGTTTGCAGTTGCAAGTGAAATAACAAAATTTCCACAGCTTGTGGGCAAAGAGTTCTCTGCAGAAAATTGTTCATCTTCTTCTTCAAAGTTTACATTTTTTCTTTCTTTCTAAACATTTCTTTCATTGTCATTATGTGGGTTGAAACAATCTGAAGATCAAGATTGATTGAGTGAAATTCTCCATAACTTGTGGTTGAATTTTCAACATCTGGTATCTAAAGCTTCGATTATGATTCAAGGATGGAAAATCGTGATGGCGATGAATCATCCAAACGGAAACTTTCCGACAAACCATCCAATTCTCAAGAAAGATAACTATGAGAATTAGTGCAAGCAGATTAAGGTGATTTTCTGTTATCAATATCTTTGGGAACTTATGAAGGAAGGAGTAGCACCGCTTGTAGAAAATGCGACAGATCGAGAAAAGGATGCATTCAAAGAATTGAAGAAGAAATATTATAAAGCTCTCTTTATAATCCATGAATGTGTAGATCCAGATAATTTTGAAAAGGTTATAGATGTAAAATCAGCGAAGGAAGCGTGGGAGATTCTTAAAAAGTCGTTTGGAGGCACATAAAAGGTAAAAGAGGTGAGGTTACAAACTCACAAGAGAACCTATGAATTGCTTCAAATGAAATAAGTGAAAGTATAGCAGATTTCTTCACTAGAGTTACAAAGCTGGTGAATCAAATCAAGATATATGGAGAAGTGTTGACATCAAGATCAGTTGTCGCAAAGATCTTGAGATTGTTGGCTCCAAAGTTTGACCATGTGGTAGTAGCCATAGAAGAGTCGAAAGACTTGTCAACATTGACAAAGGAAGAGCTTCAAGGGACACTTGAGTCTCATGAACAAAGGATGGCTGAGAGAGCTGCAGGAAAGTCAAAGAGTGGTATGGCTTTGCAAGCGCAGTCGGAAAAGGAAAGGAAAGGCAAAAGAAGCTGGAATGGCACCAAAAGTAGAGGAGGCTACAACAATTCGACTAGTCAAAATCAACAGGAAGGAAACTGCTCGAATCAAAGAAAACTCTGGAACCAACGAAACCAAAAGGTGGTGCTGAAGGTAGAGGAAGAGGTGGTGGACGAAAGCCTGACAAAAGAAACATTCAGTGTTTCTATTGTCAGAAGTATGGTCACTATTTTAGTGAATGTCGAGAAACGAAAAAGAATCAAGAAACTGATGCAAAGATGGCAAAGCATGAAGAATAAGAGATGTTGCTAATGGTCACAACAAGAGACGAAGAGAGATTCTAGGATCAGTAGTACTTAGACTCAGGATGCTCATCACACATGTCTGGAAGGAAATATTGGTTTGTCAACATGAAGCCCTCTTCAAAGAGCATGGTGAAATTTGCAAATAACAATACTCTAGCAGCTGAAGGTATTAGCGATGTTTTGATTATGAGGAAAGATGGAAAGAGGTCAACAATTTCCAATGTGTTGTACATATCAGGCATGAAGAGTAATTTGCTAAGTATAGGAGCAGCTAGTCAATAAGAACTACAAGGTGTCGGTCAAAGACAAAATGATGAGAGTTCTCGACGCGAATGGTAGGTTGATCTTGAAGGCTCCAATGTCTCAAAATAGGACCTTCATGATTGAAGTTTGTGAAGAGTGTGTTCAGTCGAAACAACACAAGAATAGCTTCGGCAAGGATGCAGGAAGGAAGTCGAAGGCAACTCTGAAAGTCATATACTCTGATGTATGTGAAGGTGAGAAAATACTTAGAAGGGGGGTTGAATAAGTATGAAGATTAAAACTTAGAAATAAAAACTCAAGTATTTTTATCCTGGTTCGTTGAACTCAACTACTCCAGTCCATCCTTCCTAGAGTGATTTGCCTTTCTCAACCAAGGACTTAATCCACTATTTAATCAACTGATTACAATAGTAAGCACTTAGAACAAATGTTCAAAGTCTTCTCAAGAACTACTGATCCTAACTGGATCTTCTTAAGGTTTACAATCAAATGTAATACAAATACAAGTGTTTAAGATTGCTTCTATAAAGCTTTATCGCAACTGTGATTTTTCACTTAACTATTAAGAACAAAGAAATTAATTCTTAGAAGAATATGAATAGTATGAGAGCTTGAATGTTGATTTCTTTTGGATAAAACGTCAACTGAAGAAATTGGTGAAGTCTTGCTTTTATAGGCAGCTGATCCAAGGTGAGCTTCACGTTGAGAAGAGTATCCAAAAGGTCTGAGCCTTTTTTTCTTCACATCAAGTGACCTTTCCTAAAAGAAGAAAGCACAGAAAAATCCTTTTTGTATGTGTTCTTGTGTCTAGCATAAATAAGGAAAGAGTCGTTTGGTTCATTCCAACGGATATAAACTTTGAATAATTCTTTTTCAGTTTTCAGCAAATGCATCAGAGTCTAATTAGATCAGAGCCTTCTGATGATGATCAGAGTTTTGCTGAATTAGAGTCTTCTGCAGCAGGTGTGCTTTTAGCGTGTTTAAGATCAGAGCATATTTGAGACAGATCTTCAGTACTGGCAGCTTTAGTATTTTCAGAATCTTCTGTAGAAACTATGCTTTGAAAAACTCTTCATACAGAATTCTTCTTTGGTTCAGATGCTTCTGACTTGCTTCAGATTCTTCTGGAGCTTATGCTTCAGATCCTTCTGGAGCTTCTGCTTCAGAATCTTCTGGAGGCTACGCTCAGAATCTTCTGTTGGCAGCAATCAGAATCTTCTAATGGATGCATCTGGCGCTACATAGTCTAGCAAATTTCTTATGTTCAATTCTGATTTGCTTCTGGAGTGTTAATTCCTTTACTATCTGCAGTAAAAACTCTCAAGAAAATTTTAGAGTATATAATTCTTAATTACAAAATTTCATAATAGTTATCATCAAAACATAGAGATATTATTAAGAACCAATCTGTGTTCTAACAATCTCCCCCTTTTTGATGATGACAAAAACATCAGAAATTTTGTTTAATTGAAAATATGATAATTATAACTCCCCCTGAGATGATGAATCTCCCCCTGAGTTAAATATAAATAAGGAATAGAAACTTCCCTTTTGTCTTGAGTAATTTTCAGAGTTAGATCTTGATTGTTCTTTTAACATTTGAGAGTCAGAGTGTCTTGCAAATTTCAGAGTCAGAGTTTGATAATTGTCAAATGATCTGAGAGTCTCAGAGTTTCTTTTACAGAGAGTACTTATCAAATGTTCTGAAATACTCAGATTTAATGTTAGAGAGAATAGATATGTATGAAGTTTCATTCTGGTGAAGTTTAATTAAACAGTTCAGATCTATATTTTCTCCCCCTTTTTTGTCATAAGCAAAAAGTAAAAACTTTTAAAAAGACAAATAAAAGGAACAGTAAAGAAGATAAATCATGTGGAGAAAACTTTGAAACATTCATTCAATTCAGTTCAGAGCAAGAGTACATGCATCAGAAGATATTCAAGAATACATAAGCAAACATCATAATGAAAAAAGTGAAAAACTAAGAGTGTTTTGACAAAAGCATCTTCAACAGATCCGTGATCTCAGAGGAGGATTGTTCTTGCTTTGACATTCACTTAGCCATAGTTTCATTCTTCTGATCCTGTTTTGACATCCACTCAATCATGACTTCAGACTTTTTATCCTGTTTGGCCATCCAAGACTTTATTTCTGATTGACCAGCTTCCAGAGCAGCAATTTTATCCTCAAAATCTGGATGTTCTTTCTTAATCTTAGATGAAGAAGGTTGATCATTTTCTGGAGCTTGAACAGAGTCAATTTCCATAGGGTCTTTAGAGCTTGGAGCATTAGAGCCAGAAGGAAGTTCTACTAGAGTCATGGCCAAAGGGTTGTTTTCAGATGCAGATTCAGTAGTTTCTTCTGATGATGGAGGAGCATCTGTAAGAAGTAAAGGTCCAGATTTCTTGAGAGTCCAGAACAGACTTCTTGTAGCTTCAGCAAATCTGAGCTTCGCATCATCAGAACATATGTTCTTCAGATTTGATGCTACAGTGTTGAATATGTTGATGAATCCATTCCAAATGACATCAGATTCTTGTGCATCCATTGTTGTTGAACACTTCCTCTGTACAGTACCTAAATACAACTGTATTTCTTGCAAAAAAGATGTAAATAAATGATCAACATTAATTCTAGGTTTGGGATGTAACAGAGTCTCCAATGTTATTGGTTTTGGTTGAGGAGCAGGTGGAAATAAGGATTTCTGAATGGAAATCAGAGGAGGAGGGTAGTATGGTATGAAAGGAATTTCAGGGGATTTGTCAGGTTTGGATCTGTTTAAAGCATTTAACAGATTTGGTTTTACTCTGGTGTGATAGGAAACCACATCAAAGGGTTTATTGGAGTAAGGTTGGAAGGCAGATTTTGCAGGTTCATCAGAAGCAGCAGGTTTAACAGATGAAACAGGTATAGCTAAAGTAACAGCTTTTGCAGATTTAGCAGAATATGATATTGTTGCTAATGAACCTACATCTGACATTGATTGAATATAGGTGAGAAGCACAGATGGTAGGGTGATTGTAAGTTTGGGTTTCAAGGGAGTGATAGGGTCAGATGGTTCAACTCTGTCATAGAAATCTTTGAGTTTGAAGCCATAGGCAAGATTGTGAAAAAGAGATGAGAATTGTGCACATGAAATAGATGTTCTTGGGTTAGATGTTGGGTTAGGATTTGGAATGAGGATTTCAGATGATGGATTAGGTGTGGGAGTAGGATCTAAAATAGGAACTTTGGAAGATACATGGGGTTCTGGTTGGTTTACCTCAGAATCTCTGTGAGAAGGAGAGATTAGAAAATTTGGGTGAATGTCAGATTCTGAGGAGTTTGATGAAGTGGTTGGTGTGCAAGAAGTAGAAGACACTTGAAAAATAGTTTTCAGAGGTGTAACATCAAGAACTTCTGTCTCAGGGATGTTGGTTCCAGATGGATTGGTTGATTCTGAAGGAATTTCAGAGGATTTGATGATGGTGGATCAAATGAAATTTTTATTGGTTCAGAGGAAACTGGAACAAATGCAGTGGGTTCAGATGTTTTGGGTGGTGGATTATCTGATTGTGGTTGTGTCTTTTGTTGTTGTGTTTGAGGTTCAAATGATTTTTGTGGTTGATGTTCAGAGTCTTTTTCTGGTAGAGGTTCAGATGACTTTTATGGTTGTTTTTCTTGAGGTTGGTGTTGTTGTTCAGATGGCTTTTGTTGTGCAGATGATTTTGTTGTTTGTTGTTGTTCTGCGGGTTGTTTTTCTGATGGTTGTTTTTGTGGTACAAATTGTTTGGTTGGAACTTCTGGTTGTGGAGTTTAAATTGGTTGTTTTGTTGTTGATGGTTTAGGTACAGAGGATTGTTTTGCAGGTGAGATGGAAATTGGATTAGAAGATTTTTGTGGAGATGGGGTAGAAACATGAGGTGGAGCAGTAACAGATTGATTTTGTGTAGAGGGTGGTTTTGGAATAGACTTAACAGTTGAATCATTTATAACAATAGGATTTGCAGAAGATACAGAAGTTTTAGTACCTTTGATTTTGATGCGTTTAGCAGGAACAGAAGGAGTGTCTCCAGATTCTTTCCTCTTTAGCAGCTTCTGTGGCTTCTCAGCAATCTTGAGCTTCTTCTGAACAGGTGCAGCTTCTGCTTCTGGTTGAGTCCTCTTTCTTGTTGTTTCTTCTTCTTCTACAACAGGCAATGGTTGTCTTGCTCTCTTTATAATATCTGCAGGAATAGGCTTTCCTTCTGCCTTGCACTTATCAATATATCTTACAACAATTTCCCTTGGTTCTTCAGCATAGAACAGAGGGTAATCATCTACAGGAGTCCTCTTCTGACTCAGTTCAGAAATGTTCAGCTTCTTGGGAGCTGTTGTGAGTTCTTCCACTATTTTTAGTCTCTGAAGACTTTTGGCATTCAGAGGCTTTCCCAAAATAAATTCCAATTCTTTTGTAACTCCAGTAGCGTACAGAGCAGTTACAAGTCCATTCTCTGTTAGAAGATCTGAGATTAACCTTCCAAAAGGAATCCAGGTTCTGATCTTCTGACCTTTTTCTTTCACATATTCTCTAGAAGCATTTATATGATTCCATAGATGCATAAAAATAATATATGGAAGATCTACCTTGGTGCTCTGACTTAGGCAATACATAAAGTAGAGCTGTTCATTATTGATATAGTCTGGAGAGTTTGTTGACTTTCTGTGATGAATGCATCCCATGAAAATCTTAGCCCAGATCTTGTAGTCAGGCTTCAGATCTTTGAACTTATTAGAAGCTTGTCCAGCAGTCATCACTTCTTCATATACTTCATCCATATCAACACGCCCAACTGCAAAGTGTGATACTCCATCTGTTTCCTCATAGCCAATGAGTTTTCTAATCAGATCTTCTGTTATGATTATCTCTTTGCCCAGAACAGAAGATAAAATAAACTTAGGGTATACAGAAGCATGGATCCAGAATTCTTTCACAAGAAGGGGGTAAACTGGTCCAAAAAGTCTGTCAAAATACTTCACCCATCCTTGAGCACCTATAATGGAGCGAAATTCAAACCCATTCTCAGCAAGTGAATCAAATTCTACCATTGATTCACATAGAACCTCCAGCTTTTCAACAGGTGTTAGCAATGTTCTTTTTGGTGGAGTATAAGGAGTTACGCCCATATTAGCAGAGGTAACTGCAGCCATTGTAGATTGAAATTGTGCAGCAGTTGATGATGAAGTTGCCATTGAAGATGGATTTGTCACACGCTTAGGGTTTTTATGAAGAGAGAAGAGGAGACAGAAATGCATAAAATGTTTGAGATGTGGAAAGTGTGAATGTGAAGAGAAGAGATGTATTTATACTAAAACACATAGGCATACAAACAGTCAGAATAAGGCACGTTTGAACAAAGCATTTAATGAAAAGGAATAAAATCATTTCAAGCATTTATTGATTCTAACAATTTGGGGGGAAAATCAAGATTTTCACTATTCAAACTTCACCTCAAACGTCTCTTCAGTAGTGTACACGCCACCTTTGCAGATTTGGAGTGACACGTGTTTGCTTGCATGTGTTCTAAATTCTCTTGAGAAATGAAACGTTAACCAATGTTCAGATCCTCTAAGGATTGTTAGTTCAGAGTTTCACAAAAAATGATTAAAGAAAATAAATAAGCAATCAGAAGAAATACTTCAGAGCATTAGGCATTTTTGCATCTGTAAAAATTTGCTTCTGACAAATATCATTCTGGACAAAAATCCATACCAATATTTTTCAGAATAAATTTGAATCTATCTTCAACAAGGGCTTTTGTGAAAATATCTGCCCATTGATGATCTGTATCAACAAAGGATAAATTTATGATTCCCTTCTGAACATAGTCTCTGATGAAATGATGCTTAATTTCTATATGTTTTGCCTTAGAGTGTAAAATGGGGTTCTTAGACAAACATATAGCAGAAGTATTATCACAAAAGATAGACATGTTATTTTCAAATATTTGATAATTTTCTAGCTGACTTTTCATCCAGAGCATCTGCGTGCTACATCCAGCAGCAGCTATATATTCTGCCTCTGTGGTTGAAAGTGCAATTGTGGGTTGCTTCTTGCTGTACCACAAGATTAGATTTCTTCCTAGAAATTGACAACCTCCAGAAGTACTTTTCCTTTCCACTCTGTCTCCAGCATAGTCAGCATCACAGAATCCAACTAATTTGAAATCATCAGATTTTCTGTAACACAAACCCACATTAGAAGTACCTTTCAAATACCTTAGAATCCTCTTGACAGCTGTCAAGTGTGATTCTCTAGGATCTGATTGGAATCTAGCACACAAGCATACACTGAACAATATGTCAGGTCTAGAAGCAGTTAAGTAAAGAAGAGATCCTATCATACCTCTGTAGAGCTTCTGATCTACTTTCTTACTTACCTCTTCCTTGCCAAGTGAGCTAGTTGGATACATGGGAGTCTTTGCCAGCTTGCTATCAGTCATGTTAAATTTCTTCAGAAGTTCTTTAACATATTTGGTCTAATGTATGTAAGTGCACTCTAGAGTTTGATTGACTTGGATTCCTAGAAAGAATCTCAGTTCTCCCATCATGCTCATTTCAAATTCTTCCTGCATACATTTAGCAAACTCCTTTCCCAGCATAGTATTGGTAGATCCAAATATTATATCATCCACATAAATTTGACAAATTAGAAGATCTTTCTTAATTGATTTACAAAAGAGTGTTGTGTCCACTTTGCCTCTGATGAAATTTTTCTCCAGAAGAAAATTGCTCAATCTCTCATACCAAGCTCTGGGAGCTTGTTTTAAACCATATAGAGATTTCTTTAGTTTGAAAACATGATCTAGAAATTTTTCACTCTCAAAACCAAGAGGTTGGTGGACATAAACTTCTTCTTCTATAATACCATTTAGAAAGGCACTTTTAACATCCATCTGATACAGAGTGATGTTATTTTGTGCAACAAATGAAATAAGAAGGCGTATAGATTCTAACCTTGCCACTGGAGCATAAGTTTCAGTGTAATCAATACCTTCTTGTTGACTGTACCCTTGAGCAACAAGCCTTGCCTTATTTCTTTCAACTTCTCCTTTCTCATTTAGCTTATTTCTGAAGACCCATTTGGTTCCAATTATATTGAATCCTTGTGGTCTTTGAACTAAATCCCACACATCATTTCTGGTGAATTGATTTAACTTTTCTTGCATGGCAATAATCCAATCATTGTCTTGCAGAGCTTCATCTACAGAAGATGGTTCAATTTCTGACACCAGTCCAAATAATGATGCTTCAGATGATCTTAGAAAGGATCTTGTTCTGATGGGATCATCCTTATTTCCAATAATGACATTCTCTGGATGAGAAGCTTTAATTCTGGATGATGATCCTCTAACAGTTGATTCTTCAGAAATATTTAGATTGTTCATCTGAGAAGTTAAAGGAATAGCATCTGGCATTGCTTCTGGTTCCTTCACTTGAGTTTTGTCTGCCTCTGGGACTTCAGAATCTGTGAAGACTACTTCTCTATCTGCAGAGTTTTCAGACTGCTTTGGCTTTTTATTGCCAAGCTTATCATCAAATATGACATGAATAGATTCTTCCACAATCTGTGTCTCAGTGTTGTATACTCTGTAGCCTTTAGAGCGTTCAGAATATCCAAGCATGAAACACTTCTGTGCTTTGGAATCAAACTTGTTCAGATTTTCTTTAGTATTTAACATATAACAAATACATCCAAAAGGATGAAAATATGAAATGTTGGGCTTTCTATTCTTTCACAGTTCATATGGAGTCTTCTCCAGAAGAGGTCTTACAGACACTCTGTTCTGAATGTAACAGGCTGTGTTGATTGCTTCTGCCCAAAAGTGTTTTACCAGATTTGTCTCATTGACCATGGTTCTGGCCATTTCTTGCAGAGTTCTGTTTTTCCTCTCTACAACCCCATTTTGTTGTGGAGTTCTAGGACAGGAAAAATCATGAGCAATGCCATTTTCATTAAAATATTTTTCAAAATATTTATTTTCAAATTCACCACCATGATCACTTCTGACTTTTATAATTTTGAAATCTTTTTCATTCTGGACTTGCTTGCAGAAGTTAAAGAACACAGAATGTGACTCATCCTTGTATTTTAAGAACTTTACCCATGTCCATCTACTATAGTCATCAACAATGACTAATCCATACTTCTTGCCTCTAATGGATGCAGTTTTCACTGGTCCAAACATATCAATATGAAGTAATTCTAGTGGTCTGGAAGTAGAAACAACATTTTTTAATTTAAAAGATGATTTTGAAAACTTCCTTTTTTGGCATGCTTCACAAAGAGCATCTGAGGTGAACTTCAGATTAGGAAGTCCTCTGACAAGATTAAGTTTATTAATCTGAGATATACGTCTCATATTAATGCCCCAATCTTCTGTGCCAGACCCATTGCTCTTCATTAAAAGACAAGAGGCATTTAACATTCTGAACTTTAAGTTCTGAAAGATTTATTTTATAAATGTTGTTTTTCCTCTTACCACTAAATAGGATAGAGCCATCCTTTTGACTAATAGCTTTACAACATTTTTTATTAAAGGTAATATCATAACTATTGTCACTTAATTGACTTATGGACAATAAGTTATGCTTTAACCCTTCAACAAGTAAAACATTAGTAATAGAGGGAAGTTTACCATTTCCAATGGTGCCAGATCCAATGATCTTGCCCTTATGGTTCCCTCCAAATTTCACATCACCTCCAGATCTAAGCTTCAGGCTTTGGAACATAGACCTTTCTCCTGTCATATGTCGTGAGCATCCAGAGTCCAGGTACCATGATTGGCGTCCTAACCTTGCTGCTAAGAACATCTGCAACATGAATTATTTTACTTTTAGGTACCCAGATCTTCTTGGGTCCTTTAGGGTTAGTTGTTCTGAAGGTTTGTCTAAACTTCTGTTTTTCAACATAAGGTTTATTCTGACTAGCCTTAGATTTAAACACATGAATATTCTTTTCAGAGCGTGTTTGTTCAATATCATTCAAGTGACCAAATTTAAAGTGTGAATATAAAGGAGTTTTCTTGATGATAATTTTATCAACAGGTTTTGGATTTAAATCCTTTCCAGAGGAGGATTCATATCCAATTCCTTTTCTGTTATTTCTACTAACTCCATAGATCATAGAAGCCATTTTGCTTCTGTCTATGCTTTTAGCAAGAAACTTCTGAAAGATATAATCATATTTTTCCAAAATATTTTTGCATTCAGATTCAATTTTAGAATCAGAGTTTTGTTGAGCTAATTCAGAATCATTTTTCAATTTTAAGTTCTTTTCATTTAGCTCAGCTACTTCTGATCTGAGAATATTATTCTCAGATACAAGATTGCTTTGACGCTTCTTGTATCTGAGCTTAATATTGTTATAGCTTTTCAGAACTTCTGATAACACTTTGATAAGTTCTTCTTTAGTGAGTTTAGCCATTACCTCTTCAGCGTCAGAATCAGATTCAGAGTCAGATTCAGATCCTGAAGTTCCTTCCTCCTGATCTTCTATGTCTGCCATCAAAGCTACATTGGCACATTCTTCTTCTGACTCAGATTCAGATTCAAATGTATCTGAATCATCCCATGTGGCCATCAGAACCTTTTTTTTCTTATCAAATTTTCTTTTAGGCTTTTCTTTCAGCACCTTTGGACATTCATTTTTGTAATGTCCAGGTTCTTTACATTCATAACATACAACCTCCTTTTTGCCAGATCTTCTGTGTCCAGAAGATTCTTTTCTTTGGTCAGGCTTCCTGAAGTTTCTAAACTTCTTTCCTTTATGCTTCCAGAGTTTGTTTATTCTTCTGGACAGCATGGATAGTTCATCTTCATCTTCAGATGAGGATTCTTCAGAGCTTTCCTCTATTACCTGCAATGCTTTAGCAGATTTATTAGATTTTAAAGCAATAGATTTACCTTTCTTTTGAGGTTCATCTTCCTCAAGTTCAATTTCATGACTTCTTAGTGAACTGGTCAGTTCCTCCAAGGAGATCTTGTTCAGATCTTTAGCCATCTTAAGCGCTGTCACCATAGGTATCCATCTGGTGGATAAGCTTCTGATGATCTTTTTCACATGATCAGCAGTAGAGTATCCTTTATCCAGAACCTTTAGTCCAGCTGTAAGTATTTGAAATCTGGAGAACATAGCTTCAATAGATTCAAAGTCTTCCATCTTGAAGGCTTCATACTTCTGGATCAGAGCCAGAGCCTTTGTTTCCTTGACTTGAGAGTTTCCCTCATGAGTCATCTTTAAGGATTCAAACATGTCAAATGCAATTTCCCTGTTTGTAATTTTTTCATACTCAGTGTGAGATATTGCATTCAACAATATTGTTTTGGCCTTGTGGTGATTTCTAAATTCTTTCTTCTGAGCATCTGTCATAGATTTTCTGTCTATTTTCTTGCCATTCCCATCAGTGGGATGAACATATCCATCTATGACCAGATCCCATAAATCAGCATCATATCCAAGGAAAAAACTTTCAATCCTGTCTTTCCAATAATCAAATTTCTCCCCATCAAACATAAGGGGTTTGGTGCTGATTATGTCCCTTTCTTCATATTTGTTGTTAATGTTAGACATTGTATTATCAGCCATAGTAACAACCAAATATATATCAAAGTATTTCTCTCTGGATCTTTACTGTCACTGTTAAGTGGTAGCACACACAGAACCGGAGCTCTGATGTAAACTGAAGGTGAGAAAATACTTAGAAGGGGGGGTTTGAATAAGTATGAAGATTAAAACTTAGAAATAAAAACTCAAGTATTTTTATCCTGGTTCATTGAACTCAACTACTCCAGTCTACCCTTCCTAGAGTGATTTACCTTTCTCAATCAAGGACTTAATCCATTATTTAATCAACTGATTACAATAGTAAGCACTTAGAACAACTGTTCAAAGTCTTCTCAAGAACTACTGATCCTAACTGGATCTTCTTAAGGTTTACAATCAAATGTAATACAAATACAAGTGTTTAAGATTGCTTCTATAAAGCTTTATCACAACTGTGATTTTTCACTTAACTATTAAGAACAAAGAAATTAATTCTTAAAAGAATATGAATAGTATGAGAGCTTGAATGTTGATTTCTTTTGGATAAAACGTCAACTGAAGAAATTGGTGAAGTCTTGCTTTTATAGGCAGCTGATCCAAGGTGAGCTTCACGTTGAGAAGAGTGTCCAAAAGGTCTGAGCCTTTTTGTCTTCACATCAAGTGACCTTTCTTAAAAGAAGAAAGCACAGAAAAATCCTTTTTGTCTGTGTTCTTGTGTCTAGCATAAATAAGGAAAGAGTCGTTTGGTTCATTCCAACAGATATAAACTTTGAATAATTCTTCTTCAGTTTTCAGCAAATGCATCAGAGTCTAATTAGATCAGAGCCTTCTGATGATGATCAGAGTTTTGCTGAATCAGAGTCTTCTGCAGCAGGTGTGCTTTTAGCATGTTTAAGATCAGAGCATATTTGAGACAGATCTTCAGTACTAGCAGCTTTAGTACTTTCAGAATCTTCTGTAGAAACTATGCTTTGAAAAACTCTTCATACAGAATTCTTCTTTGGTTCAGATGCTTCTGACTTGCTTCAGATTCTTCTGGAGCTTCTGCTTCAGATCCTTCTGGAGCTTCTGCTTCAGAATCTTATGGAGGCTACGCTCAGGATCTTCTGTTGGCAGCAATCAGAATCTTCTAATGGATGCATCTGGCGCTACAGAGTCTAGCAAATTTCTTATGTTCAATTCTGATTTGCTTCTGGAGTGTTAATTCCTTTACTATCTGCAGTAAAAACTCTCAAGCAAATTTTAGAGTATATAATTCTTAATTACAAAATTTCATAATAGTTATCATCAAAACATAGAGATATTATTAAGAACCAATCTGTGTTCTAACAGTATGTGGTCCAATCTAGGTGGATTTTATTGCAGGCAATAGACACTTTGTCACGTTCACAGATGATTACAGTCGAAAGCTATGGACTTACTGTAACTCCCATTTTAATTATTTAGTGTTTTTGGTGTTATTTTATTTTGGTGTGTCCTTATGTGGGGGGTGTCTGAGCGTGTTGGTGGGTGTCCTTAATTTATAGGGATTATTTAATAAGCTATAGAGTTTAATATTAAGATAATATAATTTATAATGATGATAATTTAATAATTAGTAGTAATATTATTATTATTATTATTATTATTATTATTATTATTATTATTATTTGTATTATTAGTGGATGGAATAAGTGAAATAAGGATTTAGAAATATAAGAAGAGTTTTGGGGTAAAGAGGAGTTAGAATTTCACGATAAAACCAGTGGAGAGAAAAGAGTAAGAAAAAGAGCAAGGAGGAAGAGAAGCAAGGCTAGGGCTACCCATTCTTCAGAGTTCTTCAACAATCTGAGCAATTAATCGAGGTAAGGGGGGAGAAACTGATTGGGATTTGTACTTTACATGAATTGGGTAGAGGGGATTCCTTAACCCCATAGGGATTTGATGAACAAGATGAGTATATTGTTATGTTTATGATTGTTGCTGCTATTTCTGAATTTGTGCATATATTGTTGTGATTTTGGTGAGTTTCTGCGTAACGTAGCAGAGTTGTGATTTTGGTGGGGTTCTGTGTAACTTTTATGGTTTTGGTAATGACCATGAGTTTTGGTTATGGAAAGAAAGTTTGAGGAACAATTGATTAGAGTAGTGTATAATAGTTGTAGTAATAATAGGTAGAAGATGGATGAAGAATGATAAGCTTGGAATTAATCAGAGTTACATTTTGGACAGTGAGGGTTTGGAGTATCGCAGACGCTCGCTAGCAAGTTTGCTAGGCGAGCATTCGCTAGGGACTCGCTAGGAGAGTTAGGTAACAAACACTTCCAGTAGCCAGTGTCTGCCTTCGCTAGCATATTCGCTAGGCGAGCAGGTAGCGAACGTTCGCTAGAGCCTCGCTAAGCGAGCTTGGTGGCGAGCGTGACAGCATTATTTGATTTTTGTGGTTTCCAACCAATGCTAATGTTTGGTAGGATCCCTTTGGTCATGATGGGTATATAGATGATGTTTGATGGTGAAGAGTGTATACTGAGTGTTAGAATATGAATTCACATGATATTTAATTTAATTGATATGACTAATTGGTGTATAATATATATATGACGTATGGTGATGTGATCAGGAGGATCGTGTGCACTTAGTGTGCTTGAATTTATTGGTTGTGTATGGTGATGTGATCAGTAGGATCGTGTGCACGTAGCGTGCTTGAGTTATTTATTGTGCATTTGGTGTCGTGCATATCATAGTGTTTTGGTGGGATGAAATCGTTGCTCAGGAGGAGTGTATGCGATCATCCGTACTCCTTTGTGGAGAACGGTGGGGATAGATCATTGCCAAGGAGGGGTGTATGTGATCTATCCGGGGTTCGATTGAATGAACCAATGAGTCGGTACCGCACGCATGGTGTTGAGTTGCATATTTGCATTATTGTGTGTGGTGTTTGATGATTGGACAGTAGGTCGTGGTTGGTGCATGTTGGGTGATATTTTATATGATTGCTACCTTTATTTCATGTATCTTATTACCGATAATTTTGATCATGTTTTCTCACCCCTTTGTTGTTGTTGTGGTCTGTGCTTCTTCGGAGGTACAGATATCCAGGTACTTAGCTAGCTTGGATAGTGGTGTGCGAGTCGAGTCTTAGGATGCTCTGATACGTAGCACGAGACTTGTGTGTTTATTTGTTTTATATTGAACTTGCTTTACTCCTGTGACGTATCGTATTTGGTGAGCTTGTTAATGAACAATTTTATGTAAATTGGGCGGATGGCCGAGAATATTGGATTAATGATTAATTCCGCTATTTATTTTGAAAACCAACTAATGAAGATTTATGTTGAACTATTTGATGTGATATCCCACTTGTGAGGGGAAACTCTTATGTTTATTTGAAATAATTGTATTTTATTTAATTTTGGGGAAGTGGGGTGTTACACATACCTCATCAAGAAGAAAAGTCATGTGATTGAGGTATTTTCCATATTCGAATCTATGGTAGTGTCGCTACTCGAAAAATGCATCGTGCAACGACGGGGAGGCGAAAAGAAAGGACAGAAGAGTCGCCACCGAACTTTATTTATCCCATGAGGGGAAAGGAAAATATCGAGAAAACCTTGAGAAAATAATGGATAAGATGGTCTTGCAACCAAGAACGGGTTCGGAAGCCGGTTATGCGAGGGGAAGGTATTAACACCCCTCGCATCCATCGTACTCGATGGGAACCTTTTGTTTGTCGACGTGTGATTATATTTACTAAAATATTATGCTATATGAAGTGTGTTTCACTGGGTAAAAGAAGGGTTAGAAACAAGAAAGAGAGGTAACGGGGAAGAAGAGAGAAAGAACAGACTCGGTAGGACTTCGCAGTCCTATGCCTACGTATTCTCAATAGATGTGAGAAAGTCAGAGTCGACGTAGTTCGGGGAACTACAGATATGAGGGGAATGTGCTCGGCAAGGATTGTGGCCCTTGTGCCTACGTATCTTTACTTAAAAGAAGTAAAGAATCAGAGCAGCCGTAGTTCGGCCTACGGTGTGTGGGGAAGTTTTAGTAGACAATGTTATCGTACGCATTCTAGCAGTTTAGGTGTATTGCTGCTCGCTCGTTGGAGACTTAGGCGTTACCTGTTTGCGGTAGAACGGACATAGCATGCCTTTCTTGGAAAGGGTGAAAAGAGAGAAAAGGGTGCTCGCTAGGATATCGCAATCCTATGCCTACGTATTCCCATTATGCATGAGAAATCAGAGCAACATAGTTCGTGCCTACGGTGCGGATAACCGGTGTGTTTGGGGATGATGTTATCGTGCGCGTTCTAGCAGTTTAGGTGTTTTGCTGCTCGCTCGTTTGGAGACTTATGCGTACCTGTTTGCGGTAGAACGGACGTAACATATCCTTTGGGAGATTGGTTTTCGCCAGACGAGGCAAGATGTCATATTTGATTGGTTGAATTGTTTTTTTAGGGGCGAGATAGGTCCTCGGATAGTAACCCCTACGGGTAGTACCCAATTCGTTATCTCAAAGTTTTTGTTATAAAAAAGGTGTCGCGAACGAGGCGTCTTTGTATTGAAAGACGAGTATCAAGACCACACACACTACAGTGAGTATCCTGACACTCGGAGAGGAAGAAGACTACACTCAATCCTCTCTCTTTAGTTCAACACAAAGAGAACTTCATTCTCTTATTAAAGTGTTTTTGGCTTTGAATGGTAAGTGTTTTGCGACAGAGAACCCTACGGTAAACGTCAACACTCGGGATAGGAGAAGGCCTATGCCTAACCACTCCACGACCATTCAAGTTTTATGAAAAGATTTGAAAATGCACTTGGTACAGGACCGGGGTTTTAGGTGTGAAAATTGTGGAAGGAAGTTGTGAAAGCGAGATGGTGGATAAAAGCGCGTCTTCGTATCGAAAGACGAGTGTCGAGACCACCCTCACTACAGTGGGCATCCCATCACTCGGAGAAGAAGAGGTCTACACCCAATCTTCTCTCTTTAATTCGATACAAATAGAAATTAATTTATTATTGAAAGTATACTCAGTACGAGACCGAGGTTTTATGAGGAAATGTTGGAAGCGTCTTTGTATTGACAGACGAGCATCGAGACCACCCTCACTACAGTGGGCATCCCTACGCTTGAAGAAGAAAAGGTCTACACCCAATCCTCTCTTTTTTAATTCAATACAAGGAATTGATTTTAAGGAGATGAGATTTGAAAATGGATGGGAAGCGTCTTCGTATTGAAAGACGAGTGTCGGAACCACCCTCACTACAGTGGGCATCCCGACACCCGGAGAGGAAGAAAGTCTACACTTAATCCCCTCTTTTTAATTCAATACAAAGATAATTTGATTGTGAAAATTGTTTGACAAAGTTTTTGAATCAAGTCGGGACAAGTAATGAAGAGAGAAAAGAGGTGGTCTCAGATCCAACATTACTTATCAATAATTTGACTGGTAATGAATTACGGAGGTCTCGTCATCGACCCAAAACAGAAAATAGAATCAAAAGCCCAATAACAAATGAGAAATAAAATTTAATTCTAAAAAGAAAATATAAGAAATCTAAAAGAAATATATAAAACTGAAATATAATATATTTACATAATAACAAACTGTTTTAAAAAACAATATATAATAAATCTACATAATAACTATTATATAAATTAATTAAGAAATAAAAAGAAAACAGGGGTGGTAATTCATGAGACAGAGGGTACGGTCCAGATTAACATGGGTTTAGGCCCAAATAAAAAATAAAAAAATTAAACAAAAGCAGCACAGCGCAATATCGTCTTTTCCTCACAACTTTCGCGACAGTCCACCTTCTTTGTTTCATTTTTTTGAAATCTCTCTCTCCATTTTCTGCTACATTTTTTTTTCTAAATCAAATTCTCTCTCTTCATTTTCTCGGTATCTCTGATTCCGGAGTGGGTTTTGAAGGTTTGATTGGGTTCGTGTTGTGAATCGCAGACGAGTTGTGTTGTTTGTGTTGTTCGATGATGATGATGATTGAAGAACAATGGAGGAAATGGGTTTTGGGGTTTACGAGTGGAGAAGATGGATCTGTGATGGAGGCTTTGTGACGGTGGTTTGAAGGCTTATGAAGAGGTTTTCGAAATGGGTTCTAATGGCAAAATGGGTTTCATTTGGTGGTTGTTTGGTTTGCGAGAGGGATATTGTGTTGGCGGAGGGTTGTGGTTTCTGAAAAACAATGGAAGTGTTTAAGAAGAAAGTGAGTTTTCTATTATGGTTTTGGAGTGTGATTATTGTTGGTCTGCGAATGAGTTTCGAGGATGTTGATGAAGTTAGTGAGAAATGGGTTAATGGTGGTTTTCACGGTTGAGGTTGAAGACGACTTATAAATGGGTTGAATCTGAGAACAATGAAGGTTTTTGGATGGTTCGAAGATGAAGGTTTGGGTTTCATGTTGAACGAGGTGATGAAGTTGGAGATGGATTAATGGTGGTTCGAACTGGGTTTGATGTTGAAGGTTAAAAAATGGTGTTGTTAATGGAATGGTTTTTCTGAGTTTTGAGGATGAAGATGGTGGTGGAATTTGTGGAGGAAAAGGATAGTTGATTTGAAGTTTTCGATTGCTGTTGCAGCTGCGTGATGGTTTATGTTGGTCCGTTTGGTTTGAAGATGGCCAGATGAAGGTTGTGCTGGTTTGAGTTCATGAAAGAGATGAGGTTGAAGAGACGAAGGTGATGATGATGAAGGAATGAGGAGGAAGGTTATGGTTTAAAGTTGAGGATGGTAAGGAAGGGTTGGTGAAGTATATGAGAGGTGGTTTGGAGAAAGAAAGACAGGCGGCTAGGCTTGCTGTGGGATTAGGGTTGGTCCCAACTCAAAGACAATGAACAGTGTATTTATACTCTAAAAGGCTGACACGTGGCACTGATTAAGGGCTTGGTTAAATGTTAAATGGTGATTAATGCTGATGATGCTTTGATTAAATTGTACTACTAATAAACTCCTAATTAATCTACACCACTAATTAATTTAAACTAAATAAAAATCTGAATAATAAAACAAATTAATTCTAATTTAATAATACTAATAATTAAAATAAATTAAATAAAATAAACTATTTCAATATATTCTAAATAACTCTAACAATGTAATGAACCTATTTAATAAACTAAATTCTACTTAAAAAAAATCTATTTATAAATTATTAAAATAAAATATATTCTAAAGGAAAAATAAATAACTATCCTAATTCTAAAAATAAAATAAAACAATATACTTAAATTAAATAAAAGTTAAAACAAAAATAATATACAGAAATTTAATATTTGAAAAGAAAAAGGGAAAATGAAGACGAAAACAAAATTTACCAATATGCTCTTTGGCCACGTGTCACAATCTCATTGGGCAAAATAAGTTGAGATTTGAGAAACGCCCAATCGGGGTGGACACGTGTCCAAATGGCACAAAATTAAATGAAATATGCAAAAATAAATAATACGAAAAATATTTACAAAAGCTAGCGGGCAAATTTAGGGTATGACAGATGCCCCTATCTAATCGGCTTAGACCGAGTAAGATGAATTACTGCAGCATTTATCTTTCAAGGTATAAGTCGATTAGATACAAAGAAGACCCTGAATTTGTCCAAAAAAAGGAAAACAAAAAATTGAGAAATGAAATACAGACAAACCTGACACCCAAAAAGATGTAGGGAGATAAGCTTCTCCGAAGAGATTGCCGCTTATCACTGAAGATGGATAAGCTTCTCCCAAGAGATTGCCACTTATCGTTGATGAAGGATAAGCTTCTCTGAAGAGATTGCCACTTATCACTGAAGATGGATAAGCTTCTCCCAAGAGATTGCCACTTATCGTTGATGAAGGATAAGCTTCTCTGAAGAGATTGCCACTTATCACTGAAGTCTGCTGGAGATAACTTACTGGGGAATGCCCATGAATTTACTGGAGATGCCCCTGTCTGGGTTGAATGTTGATTTGAAGATCTTGATTAACCACGAGGTTGAAATACATCATGCAATACACCCATGGTCTTGAAAAGATGCCCCTGACTGGGCTGAATTTTGCTTTGATATGCTTGAACTTCGTGGGGTGACCCACGGCCTTTGCAGATAATGCCCCTGACCGGGCTGCTGTTTGCGTTGAAGCTCTTGAGTTTTGTGGGAGGACCCACGGTCTTTTGCAGATAATGCCCCTGACTGGGCTGCTGATTGCATTGAAGCTCTTGAGTTTTGTGGGAGGACCCACGGTCTTTTGCAGATAATGCCCCTGACTGGGCTGCTGATTGCATTGAAGCTCTTGAGTTTTGTGGGAGGACCCACGGTCTTTTGCAGATAATGCCCCTGACTGGGCTGCTGATTGCATTGAAGCTCTTGAGTTTTGTGGGAGGACCCACGGTCTTTGCAGATAATGCCCCTGACTGGGTTGATTATGATCTTGAAAATCTTCGAAATTGATCCTGAATCTGATCTCGCATATGTGAATGCTTGATGATAATGATGTTCCGTAAATGGAAATGCAAATGCAAATGCTAGAGTGGAGATGCAAGAGTTGGGGAGTATGATATGATTATAGGTATGCATATGATGCAAGATGCTTATGAAGTCGAATGCGATGCGTATGATGCATATGATAATGATGGATGCAGGCAGGTGACTGGGAATGCAGGTGATGACGTGGCAGACTTTTGGTGGTTGCCAATGTAAATTGGACTTTGGGTTGGAAGTACCAGGTGAGGGCTGGTATTCGGAGGGTAGACCAGATGGGACTGGTTAGCGAAAGGCTAAGTTGTCAAAGGAGGGCTAATTTTGTGGTTTTCCAGATGGGAGCTGGACTTAGGGATGAGGTTTACCAGGCAAGAACTGGTGGCAAAAGGTTAAGTTGTCAGACGAGAACTGACTTCTAGGTTTGGTGTCAGACGGGAACTGACTTGTGGTTTTCCAGACGAGGACTGGACTTAGGAATTGTGCTTTCCAGACGAGGACTGGTTAAACGGAAGGCTAAAGAAAAGGTGACCAGATGGGAGCTGGTTCAAAAGCTGACATATACCGGACGGGAACTGGTATTCAGCGGAGGGTAGACCAGGTGGGACTGGTTTGAAAGTCGACATATACCGGACGGGAACTGGTATTCAGCGGAGGTTGACCAGACGAGGACTGGTTTGAAGGTTTGCCAGACAAGAACTGGACTTTGAAGGTTTCGAATTGAGCTGGTAATAGGTTTTGGGATGAAAATCCGATGACAGCAAGGCCTTTTCGGAAGGTTAGGGTTGGGTGAGTTGGCGGTGTGATTCCCTGACACTTGTTTTGAACTTAATAGTTGCTGATGAAGATGAACTTGCTTGAGTAGCTTTCCATGAGATGACCTCAAGATGGCTTGCCCCAGAGTTTGTACCACGAAAGGATTCATCGTTGTTTAACCGACTCTTGTGGTTGTTGGCTTCAATGTACTCTTTAGAATAGCTTGCTCTTGAAAGAGCGTTGAAGCGACTTAACTTATCCTGATTGAACATTGGAGGGATCTATCCTCAAGTCAGAGAAACTCTGGGTGGCCTGCCCCTGATTGGTATAATTCACTTTTGATCAACCGCTTCTTGAATGATTTGCCCCATAATCAACCGTTGTTTGAGGACTGACTCATTCCGAATTCTTGGATCCCAATGCCCCAGTTCCATAGGGCTATAAAGCATGCTCGATTCTGATCCAGACTGCTGAAATGGTCAAGTCTTATTTGATTGCTTCGTGTTGGAATTTCCTTGACGCCAACCTACTGACTTGCAATTAAAATTGTTTGTTCTCAAATGGTAATTTTAACGCGAAGTTCATGCAAGTTTTTTGAAAGAATTGTCGTTTATTAAGTGTCGTGATAGTGAAACGAATGGACCATTTAGTCCAAACGTTGTGCTGATTTGATTGGTGCGAAAGATATGGCAAAGATGTTGACACCAATACTGATGATTAGCAAATATGTGGGAGTCAGGTTACGCAACCTCGCAATAATAAGCTTTCAGAATAAACCTCGCCTCAATTAGGTCTTTCGAGGGTTGTAATGTGGTTTGGTTCACAGTTTCTAGAACAAAGGATATTAGGATCAAAGAATTATTTGTACCACCCCATCTTCTTGATGATCTCCATACCTATGTTCAGTTAATTCTGCGCATATATGTCTTGACGGTGTAAGCTTAATGGTTCAAGGTTTGCTCGAAATGGCAGCCACCTTATTTTGATGGATGTCAATGACCCTTTTGATTTGGGTGGTCACTGAATCTTATTTTGTTTTTGTTGAGGGGTTTGAGGACCTCTTTGATTTTGTTTTTGATCCCTAACTTTTGCATGGACTGATTTGACTTGTCAGATCCATCGGGATAGCCTTGATTTTTGCCTAAGTCTCCTTTGAGGTGTTTGACTTAGCAGGCTTATGACTTTTTTTGATTTTGTTGGAGGATTGTGACTGCCATGTCATGAGACATTGATGAACAACCGTCATGTCTTTGGATTTTGCTTTATCGATTCGAATGCGAGATAGATTAACTGAACATTACCCTGCCCCAGGTTGAGTGTTAAGGGTTTGAATATCCGAAGGAAACTCCTACTTCTAGGCTCGAAGTGGTTGACTAGGGATTAACTCCTTATATCTTCGGTGTTTAGGGGATTTGAAACAATGCCTGTACATCATTGACGAGATTTTGTCCGAAAGCATACGGTTTGCAATTATGGGTATTTCGTTTTCGTCATCCTCCTTCCAATATTTGCTAAAACAACAGTGATGAAGTGGAGTATGTGTCTGTGATTGTGGAAATAATGAGTGAATACGACGTGACTGATTCGAAAAATGCATAATCACTTCATTAATATTACCAATCAAAACAACAATGTTTAAAAGCAAATAGCAATTAACAGGAAACAAACTACAAGATGCAAAATGATGAAAGCGCCCAAGGACTGCCAATGTTGAGGAATTTTGCTTGTTTGGACCACTGGCTTTTGGAGATGACCCTTGGAATCTTTGAGCTTTAGACACCTGAGAGGTTGACATGGACAACCAAACTCCCTTCTGGAAAAGATATATATCCTTTGTCAATCAGCTGCTGCACTTTGGCTTGGAAGGCTTTGCATTCTTCAGTCGCATGCCCCATGGATCCACCATGATATCCACACTGAGCATTGGGATTGTACCCAAGAGGGTAAGGTTCTGGCATAAGCTTAAGAGTCTTAGGCTCCACCAATGAGTTTTGAATCAGATGTGGGAGAAGCTGACTGTGCGACATAGGGATTGGATGAAGAGGAGCATTCCTTCTTTCCAAATTGTTGTTGAGCCTATGCTGATTTTGGCGCTGATTCGGACGACCTCGACTATGGGCTTGTTGAGGAGCGACCCATGGCTTGCAGAATGAAGCTTTAGACATGGCTGATTTCCCATAAGGATAACATGGCGCTGGTAATGATGCCTGTTGAGCAGACGAGGGACCACATAGTTTTGCTGGTACATCGTGAGAGTACTCAATGTTTGCTATGAATTCATTGGTATCATCTTTCTCTTCCTCATGGAAATCGTCGAAAGATTCGATCTCACTGCCTGACTGCTTGAGGCTTCTTGAATTTGTCCACTTTTAAGGTAGCTTTCGATGCGCTCTCCTACAATCACAAGGTCAGAGAAGCTTGATGGCGTACAACCAGCCATTCTTTCAAGATAAGAGCCCTGCAAGCTGTTGATGAACATGTCAATCAGTTCCCTGTCCGAGAGTGGTGGTTGCACTCTTGCTGCAAATTCTCTCCACCGCTGTGCATATCCCTTAAAGGATTCATTTTCATTCTGAGATAAGGTTTTGCAACTGCATGCGGGTGGGAGGAGTATCTAGATTGAACTGATAAAACTTTAGAAAAGCGTTGGCTAGGTCCCTCCATGATTGGATATGACTTCTTTCTAGGTCTGTGTACCAACTTAATGACGCTCCACTCAGACTTCTTGAAAACAATGAATCATCAACTTATCATCATGAGTATAGGGGGTCATTTTTCGACAGTACATCACCAAATGACGCCTCGGGCAACTATATCCTGTGTACTTCTCGAAGTTGGGTATCTTGAATCTCGGAGGAATCACCAAGCCTAGCACTAGACACATATCAACAGCATCGAGGTCGATCATATCAGACACTCTCATAGCTTGAATTGTCTCCTCGAGGGTGCGAAGCTTTTCTTCCATGGGATCAGTCTTTGGCATCCTCGGGGGTCGAGTTGGAACTTTTACTTGCGGAGGATGGCCATCCGGTGGAAGATCATACAGTGGATTGTTCGTCATAGTAAACCCTGGTGGGGACTCCACATTCTGGCGGTCGTTCTCTGGCATAGCTACCTCAGTTTGCATTGTCTGATTAGCCTTTCAAGGCGTCTATGCTCCTATTGCTTCAAATGCTTCACAGCTTTCACGAGTTCAGTAGGAGTGTCGAGAAATCAACTGCGGGTTATGAACAGAGGATGGGTAAGCTCTTGGCACTGGTTAAGCAGGAAAATGCAAAATGATGCAGATATGCTTATGCAAATGCAATGCAATGAGTGCACACGAGAACAAATCCACATCAAGGATTAAAGTTATAAATCCTACAAGACAACAAAAAGGTATCTCTCCCCTTGGGTGGGCAATCTATTGGTTTATAAGAGGGTATCCCAAAGGCTTTAAAACAAAGTCCCATGCACTAACCCTCAAAAGTTTTCCATCAGAACGACTACTCGTAAGACGGTAATCCTTTCAAAGGATGAACACAGAGTTATGTCTTAGCAACCTTTGGAATAAGGTTCTACAAAGGTCCTTAGAGTCACGGACTCCCATGTCGGAAATAAAAACATCATTACGACTACACGTAAGACATAATCATCCCAACGGGGTCTCATCTGAGCGGTGGAATTCAATCCAACTCAACGAGTCCTAAGTCTCGCAAATCAGAGAGAATCCACCTCCTATCTTAGTGTATACTCGAAAGCTCGGGTAGGAAGCTTTTATCCTCACAAACCATTCAAATAAACCCAACAGTTAGAGAATAAAGCATAAACAAATAAAGCAAATAAAAACACAAACACGACAAACAAATTAGGCTTGGCTCGCTAGAAGTCCCCAGCAGAGTCGCCAGCTGTCGCTACTCGAAAAATGCATCGTGCAACGACGGGGAGGCGAAAAGAAAGGACAGAAGAGTCGCCACCGAACTTTATTTATCCCATGAGGGGAAAGGAAAATATCGAGAAAACCTTGAGAAAATAATGGATAAGATGGTCTTGCAACCAAGAACGGGTTCGGAAGCCGGTTATGCGAGGGGAAGGTATTAGCACCCCTCGCATCCATCGTACTCGATGGGAACCTTTTGTTTGTCGACGTGTGATTATATTTACTAAAATATTATGCTATATGAAGTGTGTTTCACTGGGTAAAAGAAGGTTAGAAACAAGAAAGAGAGGTAACGGGGAAGAAGAGAGAAAGAACAGACTCGGTAGGACTTCGCAGTCCTATGCCTACGTATTCTCAATAGATGTGAGAAAGTCAGAGTCGACGTAGTTCGGGGAACTACAGATATGAGGGGAATGTGCTCGGCAAGGATTGTGGCCCTTGTGCCTACGTATCTTTACTTAAAGAAGTAAAGAATCAGAGCAGCCGTAGTTCGGCCTACGGTGTGTGGGGAAGTTTAGTAGACAATGTTATCGTACGCATTCTAGCAGTTTAGGTGTATTGCTGCTCGCTCGTTGGAGACTTAGGTGTTACCTGTTTGCGGTAGAACGGACATAGCATGCCTTTCTTGGAAAGGGTGAAAAGAGAGAAAAGGGTGCTCGCTAGGATATCGCAATCCTATGCCTACGTATTCCCATTATGCATGAGAAATCAGAGCAACGTAGTTCGTGCCTACGGTGCGGATAACCGGTGTGTTTGGGGATGATGTTATCGTGCGCGTTCTAGCAGTTTAGGTGTTTTGCTGCTCGCTCGTTTGGAGACTTATGCGTACCTGTTTGCGGTAGAACGGACGTAACATATCCTTTGGGAGATTGGTTTTCGCCAGACGAGGCAAGATGTCATATTTGATTGGTTGAATTGTTTTTTTAGGGGCGAGATAGGTCCTCGGATAGTAACCCCTACGGGTAGTACCCAATTCGTTATCTCAAAGTTTTTGTTATAAAAAAGGTGTCGCGAACGAGGCGTCTTTGTATTGAAAGACGAGTATCAAGACCACACACACTACAGTGAGTATCCTGACACTCGGAGAGGAAGAAGACTACACTCAATCCTCTCTCTTTAGTTCAACACAAAGAGAACTTCATTCTCTTATTAAAGTGTTTTTGGCTTTGAATGGTAAGTGTTTTGCGACAGAGAACCCTACGGTAAACGTCAACACTCGGGATAGGAGAAGGCCTACGCCTAACCACTCCACGACCATTCAAGTTTTATGAAAAGATTTGAAAATGCACTTGGTACAGGACCGAGGTTTTAGGTGTGAAAATTGTGGAAGGAAGTTGTGAAAGCGAGATGGTGGATAAAAGCGCGTCTTCGTATCGAAAGACGAGTGTCGAGACCACCCTCACTACAGTGGGCATCCCATCACTCGGAGAAGAAGAGGTCTACACCCAATCTTCTCTATTTAATTCGATACAAATAGAAATTAATTTATTATTGAAAGTATACTCAGTACGAGACCGAGGTTTTATGAGGAAATGTTGGAAGCGTCTTTGTATTGACAGACGAGCATCGAGACCACCCTCACTACAGTGGGCATCCCTACGCTTGAAGAAGAAAAGGTCTACACCCAATCCTCTCTTTTTTAATTCAATACAAGGAATTTATTTTAAGGAGATGAGATTTGAAAATGGATGGGAAGCGTCTTCGTATTGAAAGACGAGTGTCGGAACCACCCTCACTACAGTGGGCATCCCGACACCCGGAGAGGAAGAAAGTCTACACTTAATCCCCTCTTTTTAATTCAATACAAAGATAATTTGATTGTGAAAATTGTTTGACAAAGTTTTTGAATCAAGTCGGGACAAGTAATGAAGAGAGAAAAGAGGTGGTCTCAGATCCAACATTACTTATCAATAATTTGACTGGTAATGAATTACGGAGGTCTCGTCATCGACCCAAAACAGAAAATAGAATCAAAAGCCCAATAACAAATGAGAAATAAAATTTAATTCTAAAAAGAAAATATAAGAAATCTAAAAGAAATATATAAACTGAAATATAATATATTTACATAATAACAAACTGTTTTAAAAAACAATATATAATAAATCTACATAATAACTATTATATAAATTAATTAAGAAATAAAAAGAAAACAGGGGTGGTAATTCATGAGACAGAGGGTACGGTCCAGATTAACATGGGTTTAGGCCCAAATAAAAAATAAAAAAATTAAACAAAAGCAGCACAGCGCAATATCGTCTTTTCCTCACAACTTTCGCGACAGTCCACCTTCTTTGTTTCATTTTTTGAAATCTCTCTCTCCATTTTCTGCTACATTTTTTTTTCTAAATCGAATTCTCTCTCTTCATTTTCTCGGTATCTCTGATTCCGGAGTGGGTTTGAAGGTTTGATTGGGTTCGTGTTGTGAATCGCAGACGAGTTGTGTTGTTTGTGTTGTTCGATGATGATGATGATTGAAGAACAATGAGGAAATGGGTTTTGGGGTTTACGAGTGGAGAAGATGGATCTGTGATGGAGGCTTTGTGACGGTGGTTTGAAGGCTTATGAAGAGGTTTTCGAAATGGGTTCTAATGGCAAAATGGGTTTCATTTGGTGGTTGTTTGGTTTGCGAGAGGGATATTGTGTTGGCGGAGGGTTGTGGTTTCTGAAAAACATGGAAGTGTTTAAGAAGAAAGTGAGTTTTCTATTATGGTTTTGGAGTGTGATTATTGTTGGTCTGCGAATGAGTTTCGAGGATGTTGATGAAGTTAGTGAGAAATGGGTTAATGGTGGTTTTCACGGTTGAGGTTGAAGACGACTTATAAATGGGTTGAATCTGAGAACAATGAAGGTTTTTGGATGGTTCGAAGATGAAGGTTTGGGTTTCATGTTGAACGAGGTGATGAAGTTGGAGATGGATTAATGGTGGTTCGAACTGGGTTTGATGTTGAAGGTTAAAAAATGGTGTTGTTAATGGAATGGTTTTTCTGAGTTTTGAGGATGAAGATGGTGGTGGAATTTGTGGAGGAAAAGGATAGTTGATTTGAAGTTTTCGATTGCTGTTGCAGCTGCGTGATGGTTTATGTTGGTCCGTTTGGTTTGAAGATGGCCAGATGAAGGTTGTGCTGGTTTGAGTTCATGAAAGAGATGAGGTTGAAGAGACGAAGGTGATGATGATGAAGGAATGAGGAGGAAGGTTATGGTTTAAAGTTGAGGATGGTAAGGAAGGGTTGGTGAAGTATATGAGAGGTGGTTTGGAGAAAGAAAGACAGGCGGCTAGGCTTGCTGTGGGATTAGGGTTGGTCCCAACTCAAAGACAATGAACAGTGTATTTATACTCTAAAAGGCTGACACGTGGCACTGATTAAGGGCTTGGTTAAATGTTAAATGGTGATTAATGCTGATGATGCTTTGATTAAATTGTACTACTAATAAACTCCTAATTAATCTACACCACTAATTAATTTAAACTAAATAAAAATCTGAATAATAAAACAAATTAATTCTAATTTAATAATACTAATAATTAAAATAAATTAAATAAAATAAACTATTTCAATATATTCTAAATAACTCTAACAATGTAATGAACCTATTTAATAAACTAAATTCTACTTAAAAAAAATCTATTTATAAATTATTAAAATAAAATATATTCTAAAGGAAAAATAAATAACTAACCTAATTCTAAAAATAAAATAAAACAATATACTTAAATTAAATAAAAGTTAAAACAAAAATAATATACAGAAATTTAATATTTGAAAGAAAAAGGGAAAATGAAGATGAAAACAAAATTTACCAATATGCTCTTTGGCCACGTGTCACAATCTCATTGGGCAAAATAAGTTGAGATTTGAGAAACGCCCAATCGGGGTGGACACGTGTCCAAATGGCACAAAATTAAATGAAATATGCAAAAATAAATAATACGAAAAATATTTACAAAAGCTAGCGGCAAATTTAGGGTATGACAGGTAGAAAGACATAATGGTTGAAAGTTGAAAATTCTAAGGACTGATGGTGGTGGAGAGTATGTGTCGAAAGAGTTGATGCATTATGTGAAAAAGAAGGGATTGTGCATGGTGTCATCCTACACTCCACCGCAAAATGGAACTACAGAAAGAAAGAACATAACCATCATGAACATGGTGAGAAGTATGTTGAATGGAAAGCATCTACCTAAAGAATTATGGGGAGAAGAGGTTTTGACAGCAACATACATATTAAACAAATGTCCGACGAAGAAGCTTGAAGGAATTACATCAGAAGAATGTTGGTTTAGTGTCAAGCCTAGTCTCACTCACTTGAAGGTGTTTATATCTATAGCATATAGAAATGTGCCAGATCAGTTGAGAAGGAAGCTTGATGACAGGTTGAATCAGATGATCTTGACAGGATATCATTCGACTGGAGGTTAAAAGTTGTTCGACCTAGTGAATAAGGAGGTAGTGATCAGTAGGGACGTGATCATAGATGAGCTAAAAGAATAGGATTGCACTGAGAATGTCAAGAAGGATTCAGTGAAAATCTCTTGTGAAGAACCGGCTATTGAAGTTAAAAGAGAAGTTCGACAGGAACAAGTTAGAGATGAAGCTGGCCCAAGTAGACCTCAAAAAACAAGACACGTGTCTGCAGTTGCAAGAATGTGTGATTACATCAGATGATGTGGTCGATGAAGAAGGTGAGCTGGTACACTATGCTTTCTACGCTGATGTTGAACCAGTAAATGCAGCTGAGGCATTGAAAGATTTGAAGTGGATGAAAGCAATGAATGAGGAGTTAGACTTCATCGTAGTCAACAACACCTGGTCACTTGTCGATCTGCCTTAAGGTAAGAAGGAAAATGATGTGAAGTGGGTTTACAAGGTGAAGGTGAATCCTAAAGGAGAAGTAACTTGACACAAGGCAAGGCTTGTGGCGAAAGGATTTCTTCAGAAGGAAGGAATCAACTTCGACGAAGTTTTTGCACCTGTTGCTAGGATCGAAACAATTAGATTGGTTGTTGGTCTAACAAATATGAACAATTGGCATACATGTCATATGGTCGTAAAGTGTGCATTCCTAAATGGTCCCTTAAATGAAGAATTTTATGTTGCACAACCAACTAAGTTTGTGAAACGAGGTAAAGAAAGAAAGGTGTACAAGCTACATAAAGCCCTGTATGATATTAAGTAAGCTCCAAGAGCTTGGGATAAGAAAATTGGCAGCTTCTTAAGGGAAAAGGAATTTGTGAAGTGTACGAATGAGCATGGAGTGTACGTAAGAAGCAGTAGTGAACTGCTTATATTATGCCTCTATGTCGATGACCTGTTGATAACAGGAAGTCGCAAGAAGGAGATCGAAGACTTTAAACATAACTTGAGTGAGGAGTTTGAAATGTCAGACTTGAGAAATCTCTCATATTTCCTTGGCATCGAATTATATAAGAGTAGTAGAGGTTTGATGATGCACCAAAGAAGATATGCAGGTGAAATACTCAAGAGATTTGAGATGCAAGATTGTAACCTAACTTCAACTCCAGCTGAGACCAGATCACAACTGTCGAAGGATTTAGACAAAGATGATGTCGATCCAACCCAATATAGACAACTTATTGGGTCACTTTGATACGTCTGCCATATAAGGCCTGACTTAGAATACAATGTAGGTATGATAATTAGATTCATGCAGAAGCCAAAGGCATCACACCTAGCAGCGGCGAAGAGGATACTAAGGTATCTAAAAAGGACTCTCGACTACGGTATTTTGTTTCCTGCATCTGATGAAGAAAAAGAATGCAAGTGAGTAGGATACACCGATTCTAGTTAGTGTAGTGATGTTGAGGATAGAAACCCTACAGCTGGCTATATGTTTATGTGAGGTGGTGCACCAGTTGCTTAGACTTTGAGAAAGGAGCCATTAGTGGCATTGTCATCATGTGAAGCAGAATATATAGCTGTTTCTCTTTGTGCATGTCAAGCAACCTGGATGGTGAACCTGGTCGAAGAGATCACAACGAAGAGTCATGGAATAATTACCATGAAGATCGACAACATGTCAGCTATCAACTTGACGAAGAATCCAATAGCACACGGTCGAAACAAACACATAGAAATGAGGTTTCATTATCTTCGAGAGCAGGAGGCAGAAGAGAAAATGAATTTGAAACACTGCAGAACTGAGAATCAGATTGTAGACATCATGACGAAGGGAGTGCAAGTCGAAGTGTTTAGAAGGCTAAGGCCTATGATGAATGTAGATAGCTTAGACACAATTAATTAGGTGGTATGTTGAGTTTGTAATTCCTTGTGTCGAAGTAGTGTAGCTCGATAGAAACACTGATTAGTCAAACTAGCATAATGTGTTAGTGTGTCAACTTGCTTAGTGTGTTGAAGTGTCGAAGCAAGTTGCTTCACACAGGATTTCAACTTAGGCCTATTTTAGTAATGTTAGCTATTTTGCGCTTTATAGTTTTGGTTTTTTTCTTGGGGTACAAGCAAACCTAAATCTATAAATAGGAAGAAACCGTTATTTTATAAACAACTCATCATATTTTATAATTCATTGTTTGTAGTTGCAAGTGAAATAACAGAATTTCCATAGTTTGTGGCAGAGAATTCTCTGCAGAAAATTGTTCATCTTTTTCTTTTCCAAAATTTACTTTTTTTTTTTTAACTTTTCTTTCATTATCATTACGTACGTTGAAATAATCTTAAGATAAAAATTGATTGAGTGAAATTCTTTATAAATTATAGCTGAATTTTCAACCGATTTGACAATTGATTATCTGTGATTACCCCCTAACAACTAAGAACCATATCAAGCAACAAGAATCTCACTTCACAAACTAGAAGCACCTAAAGCCAATCTCCAACGCCATATTTTAAGTAGGGTAAAATTATTCAGACAAATATCACAAACTCCCAACCCCCGTTCTATTTAGACTTGCAACATCGGTTCACTTAACCTAATAAATTTTAGTCCCATTCTTTATCATTTTCAAATAATGGCTATTCTTCTATACTATAATAAATTTTAGTCCCATTCTTTGTCATTTTTT
>CAWUDS030006658.1:2318451-2344390 GCA_963859935.3 Lathyrus sativus
CATATGTTTGACACTGACGCAATGCTCCATTCGACATGGAAATGCTACACGTTTTATTTGGTGGATGCAAGTATGACACTATATGCCAATGCAAATGCAAACTTGAACTGCTGGGATACAGGAGCCGCTCAGCAAAATAAATGCTGAAGACAATGCCGACTCCGCTGGGGATAGCCAGGTGCTACAGAACTATTCCAGCAAAATAAATGCTGGAAGAGTGAAGTCGACTCAGCTGGGAAATTGGGACTTAAACCAAGCACCTCATCGAAGTAACACCCTGCTGGGGAATATAACTCTACTGGAGAATAGCAGATGCGCCTGGTATGATTGAACTTCTGCTGGAGAGTGAACTGATATCACACGGTATTCTGACAAAATAATGCCAGGACCCACAACTATTCTGCCGGGGAAAGTCTTAATCTTCAAGTTCCACTGGGAGGAATGAAAATACTTGCTGAAAGAGAACTCCACTGGGGATGGGATGATCCTCTTGGGGAAAATCAACTGACTCCGCTGGGGGAGAATAAATGACCCTGCGGGGAAAGGTGAACTGTCTGAATACAGCTCACAAATGTTAATCTTCTGCGGCTAAACCACTCTGCTTGAGATATACTGTCTGAATACAGTCTCTAATCTTGGAATTGCCAAACTTTGCTGAGGATAACGACTTTGCTGGAGAACGTCCTTTGGATGAGCTACGACTAGCTGGGAAATTCAATCCTTCTTCAGTAAGGACATTGCACGACCTGCGTGAGGATCGAGTCTTTTGCCATCTTTTGATCGTCCTCTTCCTACGGCTATGAACCCTGTAACAACACAAACAAGGACAAGACAAGCCTATGAAACCAAATCTATTCAGGTTAGCGTAGTGACATTATTTCAGTTAATTCAAAGTTTTAGCAATTGTTGGCAAGGGCCAGTGACGTTATGCACATGCTAGTTTCATCAAACCTAGGCGTCTTATCATGCACAAAACAGTAAAAAACCAGCACCAAATACTGAATAACATATTTTATTGATTTGGGGACCCTGAATGGGCGGAGTTTTTGTACACGGGATGTAACTCCTGAAAAGAGGAAGCTACGCATAACAAATATACAAGTATGCACAAGAAGCATAAATAATATTGACAAATTAAAGTTGTACACATGTCGGCAACGGGATGCAGACGAACACCACGAACTGATCCTCCTATGACTCGCCCGACTCTAATGCTTTCCGGTATCCACACTTCCGAAGAGATTGGATCTGATAATCGACCCCTCGAATATATTCTCCCGCACCAAAGCTCAATGCAGTATCAAATTCGGACCGCAGTCATTTGCTTTTCAAATCCCTAACTTTTGCGTAAACCGCCCTTTACGGGTTTTCAGTTCACCGGGATACCCCCTTTTGCCGAAGCCGCCCAGTGTGGGTTTTCAACTTCGCGGGTGTACATTTTTTTAATTTTATCCCTAATTTTTGCCCGAACCTTTCATTCTGTTTTTGGTTCGCCAGGATGCCCCATTTTTGCCTGGACTCTCTTTTTTCTGTCCAGCGGGTCAATTTCAAGCAAAGTATTTTTTAACTGCGTCCGAATTCACAGGCGACGTAAAGTCTTCACCGTCCATGGTGGACAACAATAACGCTCCTCCTGAAAAGACTTTTCTGACAACGTATGGCCCTTCATAGTTGGGGGTCCACTTGCCCCTGTGATCTGCCTGCGGCGGGAGAATCCTTTTCAGCACAAGGTCGCCCGTCTGAAAGCTCCGAGGATGTATCTTCTTATCATATGCTTTCTTCATTCGGCTCTGGTACAAACGACCGTATGCTAGAGAGGCTAGCCTCTTCTCATCCATTAAACTCAGTTGGTTCAATCTGTTTTTCACCCATTCTGCCTCATCTAGTTGGACGTCTCGCAATACTCTCAGCGAAGGAATCTCAACTTCCAGTGGTAGTACTGCTTCCATTCCGTATACCAGCGAGAACGGGGTTGCCCCGGTTGATGTGCGTACCGTCGTACGATAACCGTGCAAAGCAAAAGGTAGCATCTCGTGCCAATCCTTGTAGGTCACCACCATCTTCTGAACGATCTTCTTGATATTCTTATTGGCCGCTTCAACAGCGCCATTCATCTTGGGTCGGTAAGGGGAGGAGTTGTGATGTTCGATCTTGAAATTCTGACAAAGCTCCTTCATCATTTTGTTATTCAAGTTTGAACCGTTGTCAGTGATTATCCGCTCTGGGATCCCATATCTGCAGATGATATCTCTCTTGATGAATCTGGCCATCACCTGCTTAGTTACATTTGCGTAAGACGCCGCTTCCACCCATTTGGTGAAATAATCGATTGCTACTAGAATGAACCGATGCCCATTAGAAGCCATTGACTCGATCTTTCCAATCATATCGATTCCCCACATCGAGAATGGCCATGGCGATGACATCACATTCAGAGGACTCGGAGGCACATGGATCTTATCAGCATAGATTTGGCACTTGTGGCACTTCCTCGCAAACTTGAAACAATTAGTTTCCATAGTCATCCAAAAATAACCTGCCCGCAGCAGCTTCCTCGTCATAGCATGCCCACCAGCATGCGTACCAAAGGTACCCTCATGTATTTCCTCCATGAGCAGCTTTGCCTCTTTTTCATCTACGCAACGTAGCAGCACCAAATCGTGATTTCTTCTGTATAAGACACCATCCAGGTTCAAATAGAAATTACCCGCCAATCTCCTGAGAGTCTTCTGATCTTGACTGGATGCCCCAGCCGGATACTCTTTGTTCTTCAGGAAATTAAGGATATCGAAATACCACAGTTTATCGTCAGATGCTTCGTCAATAGCAAACACGAAGGCTGGTCTATCAAGTCGAGAGATAACAATGCTGGGAGCCTCGTTCCAGAAGTTGACTTTGTACATGGAAGACAATGTGGCCAGGGCGTCAGCCATCTGATTCTCCGCTTGCGGTACATGATGCAATTCAACTTTGTCAAAGAAAGGCAACAATCTCCTTGCGTAGTTCATGTACGGTATCAAATTAGGCTGACGTATCTCCCATTCTCCTTTTATCTAATTCACCACCAGAGTTGAGTCTCTGTATACGTCCAGATTCTTGATTCGCAAATCAATGGCTTCTTCAAGCCCCATTATACAAGCTTCGTATTCGGCTTCATTATTGGTAACTGCAAAGGTCAATCGAGCGGTAAACGGGATGTGCGACCCGTGTGGAGTGGTGATGATTGCCCCTATTCCGCTACCATAAGCGTTCACAGCTCCGTCAAAGATCAACTTCCATTTGGAACCCAATTCTGGTCCTTCGTCTGGCAACGGCTCTTCGCAATCTTTCATCTTTAGGTACATGATATCCTCGTCAGGAAAATCAAACCTCATCGATTGGTAATCTTCAATAGGCTGCTCCGCCAGATACTCAGACAACACACTCCCCTTTATAGCCTTTTGCGAGACGTACTGGGTGTCATATTCAGTCAAGACCATCTGCCAACGGGCAATTCTCCCTGATAACGCCTGCTTTTCGAATACATATTTGATAGGATCCATCTTCGAGATGAGCATGGTTGTATGATTCAGCATGTATTTCCTTAAACGCTTGGCGGCCCAGGCTAGCGCGCAACAAGTTTTTTCCAGCATTGAATATCGAGATTCACATTCAGTGAACTTCTTACTCAAGTAGTAGATCGCATGCTCTTTTCTTCCTGTCTCGTCGTGTTGACCGAGAACACAACCCATGCTTCCCTCAAGAACTGTCAAATACATAATCAAGGGTCTCCCTGCCACTGGGGGTATCAAAATAGGAGGCTCCTGCAAATACTGCTTTATTTTATCGAACGCCTTTTGACAATTTTCGTTCCACGTTACAGCTTGATCTTTCTTCAACAGCTTGAATAATGGTTCACACGTAGCAGTTAGGTGAGATATGAACCGAGCGATGTAGTTCAACCTCCCTAAAAACCCGCGCACCTCTTTCTCTGTTTTAGGCGTCGGCATCTCTTGAATTGCTTTTATTTTAGCAGGATCAACCTCTATTCCTTTTTCGCTTACAATAAACCCCAGCAGCTTACCCGATCTCACCCCGAAGGTGCACTTGTTAGGGTTCAGTCTCAGCCTAAACTTCCTAAGTCTTTTGAATAACTTCAGCAGATTTACCAGATGCTCTCCCTCCGTCTGGGATTTGGCAATCATATCGTCGACATAAACTTCGATCTCTTTATGCATCATATCATGGAAAAGAGTCGTCATTGCACGCTGATACGTTGCCCCAGCATTCTTCAATCTGAAGGGCATCACTTTATAGCAAAATGTTCCCCAAGGCGTTATGAAAGTAGTCTTCTCCATGTCCTCTGGCGCCATTTTAATCTGATTATAGCCTGAGAAGCCATCCATGAAGGAGAATACAGAGTACTGAGCAGTGTTGTCAACTAGCACATCGATATGAGGAAGCGGAAAATCGTCTTTTGGGCTCGCTTTATTCAAATCCCTATAATCCACACACATTCGAACCTTGCCGTCTTTCTTTGGCACTGGTACGATGTTAGCAACCCATGAGGGATACTTTGTCACAGCTAGGAAACTGGCGTCCCACTGCTTTTGAACTTCCTCTTTGATCTTCACTGCCATATCTGGTCTAGTTCTGCGAAGCTTCTGCTTGACCGGCGGGCATTCTTCCTTCAACGGCAGACGGTGCACAACCATATCTGTATCGAGCCCTGGCATATCTTTATACAACCAAGCGAACACATCACTATACTCTCTGAGCATTTCAACTAGTCTTCGCTTGACGTCGCTCTGCAGCGCGGCTCCTATACGAATATTCTTCTCAACCCCTTCTGACCCCAGGTTGATAATTTCGATGACCTCTTCGTGAGGCAGAATGACTCTTTCCTCTTGTTTCACCAACCAAGACAATTCTTCAGGAACGTCACCATCTTCAACAACCTCTTCTTCGGCCTGAAATACCGGATGTTCGAAGTCGGGACGAGTCATAGGTGGTTCAAGGATGTCATCTGAAAATTTTATCCTACAAAAAGAATGGTTAAATGCTTCAAAATGCGTATAAAGCGAATAACCACGTTGCCATTTTATTGAAAAATACAAAACAAGAAAAACAGAGATCGCAATATTTGCACATGAAAAAACGCCTTTTATTTAATGATAAACACGCAATGTTCATAACAGCACAGCCCTAAGCAAATCATGATGCCCCGGGCAAGATACCAGATTGTTCGAAAATAAAAACAAAGCATTACTGTTTAAGAGTCACAGGAACAAGCTCCTGAATAGACCAGTTGCACAATCCCTGTCCTGGCGTGCTTGGCTGAATCCAGACATCCATATCGCAATCGCTGTCTCCTTCGTCAGACTCTGAAGCAGCGTTGATGGTCTCATGACATACTCCACCAGCAGTGATAGTTATTGGTCCTCTAAAACGGGGTGCCCCCACAGCAGGTGTTGATGACGACGGTCGATATCCTAGCCCAAACCGGTCCATCTTCACAGGAATATCCAGCACTTTGCCCCAGCCCTTGGTTTCTCCTGTCTCTACCAGAGCTTGAGCTTCTTTATATGATGAGACGGCTATCTCCGACGCTTTGCTCGGCCCGGGACCTTTGTCCTTGATATGCAACCCTTCAAATGCCTGGCAGGGTGTTTCGTGAATCTCTCCATCGACCTCCACATATTTAAATGACGACAGATGGCTGACCAGGATGTCTTCTTCTCCGCATACAGTGACCACGCTGTCTCCGACCATATATTTCAACTTCTGATGCAGGGTAGACGTGACTGCCCCTGCCCCATGAATCCAAGGTCTTCCGAGGAGGCAGCTATATGCAGGCTGGATGTCCATGATATAAAATTCAGTTGCGAACACCTCTGGCCCCACCTGTAGAGGCAATGTTATCGATCCAAAGACTGTTCCCCGCGTACCATCGAATGCCCTGACTACCAAGTCACTGGGCGTGCACAGGATTCCTCTGACATCTAGCTTCATCATCGCTTTCTTGGGCAGTACATTCAAAGACGATCCGGTATCGACCAATACATGCGACATGACTGATCCTCTGCACTCGACAGATACGTGCAGCGCCATATTATGATCTCTCCCCTTCGGGGTCAAATCAAAGTCGGTAAAGCCCAAGCTGTGGCCTGCATTCACATGCGCTAATACTCCCTCCAACTGATTTACAGAAACATCCTGGGGTACGAAGGAAGTATCCAGGACTTTCAACAGTGCATTTCTGTGCGCTTCAGAACACAATAGCAACGACAGGATAGATATCTTGGACGGCGTCAGTTGCAGATGCTCCACAATCTTATAATCGCTTTTACGGATCAAGCGCATGAATTCTTCCACATCTTTCGATGTCGATGCTTTTTCGCTTGCCTGCACTGGGACATTTTCAACCATCTTTCCTTTCCCCTTTGCCAGTCTTTCGGCTTCTACCTCAGGCGATATGAAAATCCTACCACTCCTTGTCATACCTCCGGTACCAACAACATTGTCTACGGTCTCGGCAGGCTGCTTGTTAACATCAATCTTTATTCCGTCACAATACACTTCCAACCCATATGACCATGGGACTGCTTTTGTGCTCTCGTACGGGATTGGCCCGGCCTTAGTGATAGTGATCGGTGGTCGCTGGACCGGTTCCGTTATAGTGATTGTCTTTCGAGGAATCGTTACAGTGGCCATATCACTTTGATTATCTGCTAATGCCCCTGCAGGTTCTTCAGTTGCTGCTCGGTCAAACTGCAATGTGTCGCCATCTATTAAAGCCTGAATGCCCTTCTTCAAATCATCACACCCCCCAGCTAGGGTCCAACATTCCAAGCAGTACTCGTCACATCCTGGATAGACCCCCTTGCAATAATCTGCTTTTTATCTCGCTCAGCGGCGTCTTTAAATCGTCGACATTCATAATCAGATTCAAACCCTCTTCAGTCAAAATGGCGTTTGCCCCATGATTAGGCATGGGCTTCTGCACTATATTCGGACCCGCCGTTCCAAAATTGATAGCTTTGCTATCCAATAGATCCTGCACAACATGCTTGAAAGCATGGCAGCCCTCTACATCGTGGCCAGGAGCCCCAGAGTGGAACTCACAGTGCCTGTTTGCATCATAACCATACGGAGGAGTTCCCGTTATTGGCGCCAGACAGCGTCTGTAACAAATTTGCGTACGTTGAAGGTGGCTTCTCAAACACTCTCCTTGGTTTACCACCCTGGAATCTTCGTTGAGCAGGCTGTGCCCCCTGCTGCGGCTGCTGCTGCTGTTGTTGTTGCATTGGATGTTGCTGAAACGGTTGTTGTTGAAACGGAATAGTAACACTCGCCACCTGCTGCGGCTGATTATACTGGTTCCGACCCCTGCCCCGGCCTCTGCCTCGGCCTCCAAACACTGCGCTTGCATCGCCCTGACGGCGCCCCCCAAAAGCCTTCCTGTTACTGCCAGATGCAGTTGATTCCTCAGCCTGGAATCTGCCCTGCTTAATGTTACTTTCAATCTTTTCTCCCATCAGAATTAAGTCTGAGAAACTGGCCAAAGATGTGTGAAACAACTTGTCATAAAACATGCCTGTGAATGTTCCAATGAACATGTCATTCATTTCCTTGTCTTCTAAAGGAGGACGGACCCTAGCAGCCATGTTGCGCCATCTTTGCGCATACTCTTTAAAGCTCTCACCCTTTTTCTGAGACAGCCCTTGCAATTGGATCCGATTGGGCGCCAAGTCGCTGTTATACTTATAGTGAGCTACAAATGCCTCTGCCAGCTGCTTCCATGTCTTTATATGCGTTGGTTCCAATCCCATATACCACTCGAGGGACGGACCTGACAAGCTATCTTGAAAGAAATGCATCAGCATTCTCTCATCAGTTGAATACGCAGACATCCTTCGGTAATAAGACCGCACGTGCACTTTCGGGCAGGTGTCCCCTTTATACTTATCAAATGTAGGAGCTTTGAATTTGATTGGCACCCTCAAGCCAAGTACCAGGCCCATTGTTGACATGTCTAAGCCCACAGCACTTTGATTTACAACCCCCCTCATCTGCTCTTCTAGCATTCTGATCCTCTGGGAATCATCCATCGGCCCTTCGAAACCTCCACCGGAGAACGCGTCCTCTTACTGATCTTCCTGCCAGTTACCATTCCCAGCTCCATACCCATCGTATCCATTGTTACGGCCATCTCTGATCTGATTCATTATCGGGCCTCGCCCTCTGTTACCGTATCCCAGAACAATTCCAGCAGGTCCAACAGCCATCAACCCAGCGCCGTTTCCATTTCCGAATCCTCCGTAACCCTGATTGGTCACACCAAAACCGTCCTGCCCGAAGCCTTGAGTATTGAAACCATATTTCCCAGCATTATCGAATCCCTGATCATTGAACCCGAATCCAGCATTACCGAAGCCGTTGCCTCCCATATTATCACCCAAGTTGACATCACCAAGCCCAACATTATGGACAGCAGTCTCGTTCCCAACTCCAACGTTACCGTTCCCAGCAGCAGTACCATTGTTGACATTAACAGCAGGTATATTGACTACAGGTGGAGCCACTGGTGTGGGAGTGCCATCCCCATGAACAGTGTCGACTCGCACAGACTGATGATCCTCATTCCCATGCCCAGCGCTCCTGGCCAACAGAGGCTGCACCATAGCTTGCAAATTCTCCTGACCTTTTGCAATAGTCTCCATGGTCTGCATAAAGAGCGCTAGCTTCTCGCGCATATCTTGCATCTCGTTCTGCATTTGATCCATGATTCTTCGACAATTGGTGCGAGTGGAGTAGCGGTGTGGGCGCTGATCTGCAATCCTGAAAAAGACCTGGTACAGAGCGGGAAATAAGATACCATCCAATAATTACCTGTAATGTAATATGAATATGAATGCAATGCAATGTGTGTCTGTGCATTAGGGAAATTCATTCCCCGATTCTAGTGTGAAGGTGCCAGTGCGGTGACAGTGCTAACAATATGAAGATCAGAGCCGAATCATAGAAGGTCTCATATATTGCAGAGAAATCAATAAGCCAAGAATACAATATCACTGAGTACAAAGAGAAGGCATGACCTCAACCAACAATCCTGGTGATGGTCAGCATTATGCAAATAAAGCATACAAGTTAATACATGAAATGATCAAGTACTCCCATAAGCCCGGTACTCTTCTATTAACTTCTTGGTCTCTGGATGACCTGGTCGGGCAAGCAGCCCTTCAACAAGTTGATTTCTTCGTTTGAGCACACGTCGCACGTCACCAGCGGTTTCTTCCCATGCCCCTTCTCCGAAGCGATCCTCTAGCTTCCGCTTCTGAGATACGGCTTCATTCCTGCCCTCGATGGCTTTGTTCAACGCATTCTGGAGACTATACCGGGTCATCACTTCTTCTTCATACTTCTTAACGCTAGCTTTCAACTGCTCTTCGAGGTCGGAGATTTGCTGCTTCAATTTATCTTCCCTCTTTTTGTTGTTGGTGAGCGTAGCATTCCAAGTCTTATTACAAGAAGAGATTTCTCGGTGTGCTGCGTCGAGTGCTTTCTTTTTGGATTCCAGCATGTCATGGGAGCTTCTGAACTCTTGCCCCAGACATTCGCGCTTCTTTTTCTCCTCAGTCAACTCAGCCCCGAGTCTGTTTACTAGCTCAATCTGCTGTTGGAAAGCATGCACGGCCTTGTTTTTCTCACTGCGTATCTAGGCTAGCTCTTGCTCTAACCCTTCATTGATCTTCATCAAGGCTTCTTTTTCTTTCACAACTTGCTCGTAGGCCTCCCTAGTAACAGTAGTTGGCTATTCTACTGGGATATGAACAGGGACCGGTGCAGCTGGAAACGACATCCGCAACTGACTTGCTCTCTCCTGGATCCAAACTCTGTAGGGTGTATATGCCTGACAGTCATTCTTCCCTAACAGTGGCTTCCCTCTTCTGTTAATACGCGTCCAGGCATGCTGAAGCTTGGCTAGCAACTCTCCCTTCAAATCACCGGTGAAGTACAGAGATTCCTGTACTTCTTCCTCCTTTGGTGGGTTCTTCAGCGCATATCCGAACTGGCGGACGAACAGAGAAGGGTTGTAATTGATACACCCTTTTCTCCCGATCAACGGAACATTAGGATACCCAGAACAACTGACAATAAGCTCGGACCCAAGCAAGTCTCGATCAAACCACTCAATGTCTTCAGAAGATAACCTCATCAGGCGCTCTGGCCAGCTAGCCGTAGTTACCCTATCCACAAAAGATCCCTTCAGGGGAAGATGGCTCTTAAACCACATGTTCAACAGCGGCGCACAACAGTAAACAGTCTTTCCCCTTCTGTTTTCATTTTTGTAGTGCAATGAATGATAGAAGTCTCCGATCAAAGTGGGCACCAGATTACCAGCAGCAAACAGATGGAAAGCGTCCAAGTCCACAAAGTTGGGCAAGTTAGGAAACAGCACGATTCCGTAAATGCATAGAGCCAAGATAGCATTAAAAACCACCCAACATTCGTTCCTGGCGTACTCTTGAGCTTTGCCAACAAGAAAATCAAGGGAGAAACCTGAAACCCCAAGCCAAGAAGTCACTAGTAGTTTAGCAGCGTTCATGTGCAAGGCTTTAGCTAAGTCCTCCAGCTTGGGCTCAGCAGCAGAGTGAATAAAGGGAACCTTGTTCTGCACTGGTAGCTCAGTAAACTCCACATACTCTTCAATGGTAGGCCCCAGGATAAAGTCAGTGAACGTGAAACATCTCAATGCGGGGTCATAGAACTGCATCAGGGTGTACAACCCATTCATCTCATCAGTCGTTGGCTTGCAGACTAATCTCAGCAATCTTCCATGACTCATTCTGAAGCTTCTCCTAACCTCCTCATCAGCAAGAGACATCAGACCAAGTAAAGGAGTAATATCAGGTGTAGGCAGCTTATACGCAATTGTCTTCCTCAAACCAGCCATGATCAATACTCAGAAGTCCAGACACTAGAACCAGGGAATATGCAAATGCACCTGCAGCACAGACACACGTTAATAGAATGCAATGATAATGAGTATGCAAACAATGCAATGCAAGTAACATGCAACAGGGACCAAATGCCGTAGCTAAAAAAGCCTGAACCATATCAGAAGTCTCAGATAGACCCTCTAGAAGTCCTCAAACCCCGGTCTCAGATAGACCTAAAACAAAGCTCCAACTGGTCTCTGACAGACCTCAAACCATAACTCCAACTGGTCTTTGGTAGACCTCAGATCATATGTCCAACTGGTCTCTGGCAGACCTCATAACTCTCCAACTGGTCTCTGACAGACCTCAGAACTCTCCATAAATACCCAAGATCTCAGATCAAGAAACAACCGGTATCTGAAGGTCTAGTTACCTGCATAACCCCAAACCCTCTCACAGGTAGGTGTCCTAGTAACTGACAAAGGTATGGCATCCTATGCGGTCGTCGGCGTCACAGACTTTCAGAGTTGATGATACGATTCCCAGAAGGAGTGGCATCATCAAATCCTGAAGAGGCCTCACTTAGCCAACTTCCAAATGATCGGTTCCCGGAGTCGACAATTCAGCTGACCAACAACCCCTTCGACCCAAAGGGTAGAAAAAGAAGCCAACCAGAAGAACCTCGTCCGAGTGTAGATTTCATGAGACACTAATGCAAGCAAAGCCGACACGCGCCCACTACTTTCTACTCTAATTCTAGGTGCACTCAAGCCCAGGTCCGGCTTATCTCTCAATCATATAACACTCGTCACACCCCAATACAGCAATAATAATCAATATATATAATGTTGAAAATAAAGGTCAGAAATATAAATCCATACAAAATCCTCGACGGGAAAACAAGCGTTAGGATTGACTCTCTTAAGGGACGTTGGATCCCAAATGCATAAGGAACTATCGCAGTCCTTAGCAGCCAGGGGATGTTGGGTCCCCAGCAGAGTCGCCAGCTGTCGCTACTGCGAAAATCGGCACCGGCTGAACAGAAGAGTCGCCACCGTGCGTTATTTATCCCACAGGAGGGAAAGGAAACACTCAGAGTAAACCTACCGCAAAGACGGGGAAAGGTATGGTCGTCGCAACCAAAACCTGGATTCGGGAGTCGGTTATGCAAGGGAAAGGTATTAGCACCCCTCACGTCCATCGTACTCGATGGGATCCACGCTTGCTTTCGGGTATGGATTGTTATTTCTATCTAAACTAAGGGTCTGGGGGTTAAAAAGAAAAGAAAATGACTCGGCAAAGTGTCGCACTTTATGCCTATGTATTCCCGTATGGAACGAGAAATCAGAGTCAACGTAGTTCGCCTACCTACGGGAAAGGAGAGGAAGGTTGCTCGCTAGGATATCGCATCCTATGCCTACGTACTTCCATACAGCATGAAAGATCAGAGCAAACGTAGTTCGGGCTACGTACGACACCAGTCTGTCTTGATTGTCTTTATTCCTTCTGAAAAAGGGTTTTCCTGATTACTGGTCCAAGCGAACAAAAATGACGTCTTGATGAGTTCACATTCTTTTACGGAAGAAGTGTCTTTTATTGTGTTTGAAATATTTATTGTGTTTTTCTGTTTGTTTTGAGAAAGAAGAGACAGAACTCTAACCTATGGTTGAAAAGGGAATCAAACTAACCTAGTGTTATCATGCATGGGTTAAGACCTAATGTCTATCATGCCCCTCTCCTGCGCAGAGAGAAACAGAGATCCTAAGGGATAAACGGAAATAGAAACAATAGCATATATACAGTAAAGCGGTAAAATGCATGGATGCAGCAGTACAAGCGAGGCAAGGGAGTCCCACTCAACCTCGAACCTAGAAAACCATAGGCAAAAGTGAACAGATTCACTTTCAACCTAACAGGTTAAACAGCAAACAATACAGTCAGGGAAAACCAATCAATACATCAGAAATTCAACAGCAAAAGAATAAACAGCCACAGCAGCTCTGCATCAACATCTGACTTCAAGTCATCATCAACTGCCTTCAAGCTTCAGCAAGCATCAATCTCCATCCCCACAGTCTTTAAGCAAGGTCTTTGTCATCAGTCTTCAATCTGCACTGGCTTTTCTTCAAGTCTCAATCTCCAGGATGAACATCAGTCAACAAGATGAGATGAATGTTAAACAGTAAACTGCCTACCAAGGGTGGCTCATTAACTGTTAACATTTTACAGACAATTTTCCCTCAAAAGTTCTATCTTTCAAATACATTCACTGATCCTTCCAAAGGAAGGAGGTGGATATTTGAAAGAGACTTTGAATCATAGAGAAAGGATGGAGGCAGACAAGGCCTTCCATGTTTGGGAAACAAGCTTTCTACTCTAGGGCTCTGCCCAACTCCTAAGTCCTATACTCCTCAACAGCTGCCAGCAAAGGATGCTCTCCATCAACTCTGGAAGTTGGTCTTCAATCTCTGGATCTCCAATGGCCTTCATCATCACAAGTCTTCAACTCTCCCAATCCCCAAGCAAACCCAATACCCCACACAGACAAAAGAAATAACCCTAGAGAGGGCACACCACACAGTCAAGCAGATATAAGCAGTATACTAATAGCAGTAGGGGAATCCTAATATTCTCTAAGGGATCTAATAACTACCCATAATCCCTATAGTCCCATACCCCAAAAAAATCAATCTACAACTCCTAAGGGGAATGAACTAATTCACCTATGTTATCTCCTAAATCCTAGTTTTAATCATGTTATTCACACCTAAACAAAACACCTAAAAATTAATCCTAAAAAATATGAACTAAATTTTATATACAATCTAAAGCTCTAAGCTAAACAACCTAAAAAGAATGGGTTGAAAATATAAAAGCATTTAATCAAACTAAAATTAACAAAATCATGCATCAAATTAAACTACTTAAAATGCTATTTAAAAGAAAAATATGCTAAAAATACAAAAATAAAATGAAATATTAATTTTTTTATGTGATATTTTTCTTAACAAAGTTATGAACAATGTGAAAAAACAACCAATTAAAAACTAGCATTTTTCTATTTTTTATGATTTTTTGAAGAATTAACATTTTTGAAAGAAATTAAATGGAATTAATATGAGATGAGGGGTGCCATGAGTAATGGAAATCAGTTAAAACAAGAGATGGGCCCAGACTGGGGGGCGCGCATAGCAAGCGCGTCTGGGCCCATATGCATTCAGAAAATAACAAAAATTAAAAAAAAGAAAACGGTGCAGTAAGCAAGTATTTTAGTTATAATGGAATTGGGCCTGATTGGGGAGGGTGTGCATAGCATGGAATGCAAAGCCCATTCAGAATTGTTTTAATGAAACGGTGCGTAGCACCTTGGAATTTCCCTCCGTTTTGAACTTCAAACCACAGCCATTGGATCCAGAACCAAGTCAAGGTCAGCATCACGATCGTGTGGCCAGAAGGTTGTCTTCAACCTTAGAAACCCTAGGGTTTCTGAAACTTCATCACCATGCACGGATTTCCAGTTCTCTGCTCTCCCTCCATTCACCATGAAATCACTCGATGCAAAGAGCAAAGTTGCTCTAAATTCTTCCCTCTACACAGCCATCACAATAACTTCCTCTAAAACTCAACCAATAAGTGAACCCGATAGGTGCAATAACTCGGTTCCACCATTTTCACTTGATATCAACTGCTTCAATTCTTGCTCAATTTTATCCTAACATAATATACATCTCACACTGATCATTCTAAGCTATTAACCTAAGATTATCTTGCATTATCATTGATGTTATAAGCTCCAACAGAATTAGTGCACCATGATCAACCTCCATGAAACTTGTCCAAACTTACCAAAATCAATCATCTGACCTATCCTAACATTTCTATGCTAACAATTCTCTATGATCCTATCTAAATCATGCAATTCGAAGAGCAAACTTACCTGGTGCAAAATGGTGAAAACAGCTATGGAACTCCTTGATCCAATGCTTGCAGTGATTTGGAACTGATCCACACACTCAAATCTTGATTCTGTATGCAAAGATTCTGGCTCAAACCTCTTGGATCTTGTGATTGAAAATCTCTTGCTTCTTGGATGATTAACTTGAACAGCACGAGTTCTTCCCCAATTCCACCAAATTCTGATGAAAATATGATCTATGAATGATGGTGATGATGATCCAATCAAGAATTGTGGAAATTGAGAGAGATTTGATGGAGTTTGAAAAGCTTTTGCAAATTGGAAGAATTGTGTATAACTTGTGTTTTGAACAAAGTGATTCACCAACCATGGCATGAAGCTCTTCAATTCAATATATACATGAGTTTAGAAAGTCCTAGAACTTTGGAGAAGCTTCCCATGCACACTTTCCCTTGGATTTGGATTATGTAACTTCATTTGTAAGTAACCATGCATAACTTCTAATTCTTGAACCAAAATCAAAATTATACTTTTTCCAATGTTCTCAAAATGATTTTTCCAATCAAAATGACCTATAATTTCACCTCATTTGGCCAAACTATGAAAAATCTCAAATTTAGGTCATTTTTTATTCATTAAATCCACCAATTTTGAAACCTTGAGCTATGAGCCTTTCCAATATTTCATGGTCACTCTTATAGACTCAAAATGTCATTTTGAGCAAGTTTGATGTTGTGAAGTTTTTCATTTGAAGCTTCCTTGTATGAGTTTTGGGCATAGGCTTGAAATGACCTGTAATTCTCAGATGACCAAAATACCCTTTGCTTTCCAAGACCATAAGTAGAGTTCCACAAATCATATGAAGACATACTATACCATTCTAGAAAGCTAAGACAATGAGGAACAACTCTTATGTTTACCAGAAATTCATTTGAAATCTCCTTGAGGGGTAAAAATTGCTTGTAAGACAAGTCACTTTCACAGACAAAATTTCAGATACCTCAGATGACCTGTAACTTGCAAGGACCATAACTTGAGTTCTATAAATATCCTTGATGTCTTCCACCACTCAAATTAAAGGTATTGAGACCCTCTACAAGTTTCATGTTGACCAAGGATCCATTTGAAGCTTGCATTTTGACTTATCTTGCTTGGAAATTTGACCTAAATCAGGGGATTTTACACAGAAACCCTAATTTAGAAACTCCTTTTCTCCTTGATTTCTCTTGATTTCTTCTTAGCATAAAACCATATCCTTCTCTACATGCCAAATGATGAACCCCACATCTCTCTAATAGACCTCAATGCCTTTTAATCAATCAATTGACCTAGAGTTAACCCAGGGTTGACCCAGATGAATCCCTAGTTGACTGTCTTCAACTGCAATTCTTGTGATCACATCCATGACTTGTCTCCTTCTCCAAATGACTTTCTAAGTGTTCTATGATGTCTAGATACTCTCCATGCTCAATCCACAGCTCACATCTTCTTTGATGATCCTCAGATACCCTCAGATAGGAGATAGACTCACTGCTTGACCCATTGACTTCTTTAGCTTTCCAATTCTTTCTGATGACTTGAATGAGATTGAATTTGAATAATAACCTCTTGATAGGCTCATAGAGATGAGAATAATGATTGGTCCCTGTTGGCTGACTTGCTATGCTATGCTATGCAGATGATTAGACTATGTACATGACTCTATATGCAAATGCTAATGATATTGAAACATAAACCCAGGTGAATAAGGTTGAGCAAATTTTAGGGTGCAACAACAGCCTTGATCTCCTGCAGCATCCTAGCATTCTTGCATCTTGCATCTTGCATGTCTTTGCATTTTCATTGGCATATCATTAACGTGTGTCTGTGTTGCAGGTGCATACTTCATCCCTGATTCTAGTGAGCTAGCTTCCCTTGCCGTCATGGAGACTCTGAAGAGAACCATTGCCTACAGATTTCCCACACCATATGTCAGTGCCATCCTGAGTTTGAAGACCCTGGTTGATGAGACAGTTCTGGAAAAATTCAGGCAGACGTATGGGAGATTGCTGAAGTATGTCTACAAGCCCTCCGCCCACAAGATCAGTGGTCTGTACACGTTGCTACAGTTTTACGAGGCCCCACTGAGATGCTTTCTGTTTCCCGACTATGTTTTGGCCCCTACTCTGGAGGAGTATGCTGACTTGATAGGCATTCCTGTTAAGGATCAAATGCCTTTTCATCATGTTGACACTGAACCTAAGCTGGTTGACCTAGCAGTTATCTTGCATTTGGATGAGTATGAATTGAGAAAAGGGTTCACTCAGAGAGACAAAGTGTTTGGCTTCCCTATATCTTTTATGGTGGAAGTAGCTCAGAAGTTTGCTAAGAAAGATCGTTGGGATGTGTTCAGTGCTACTCTAGCTGTGTGCATATACGTGATTGTGTTGTTCCCGAATCTTCCTGACTTCGTAGATGCTGAGGCTTTCTACTTGCTCGCCTCAGGGAATCCGGTTCCCACATTACTTGGCGACCTGTATCATTCTACCCACTACAAGAATGAGAATAGGAGAGGGAAAATGGTGTCCTGCTACACTCCTCTGTTGTACCGGTGGTTTGATAGCCACATGCCCAAGAAGGGTCCCTTTGTTTCTTCTGCAGCCACAACTGAGTGGTCTGAGCGCCTGATGGGTTTACCTGCAGAGAGTATCGTTTGGTTTGACCGGGATATGCTGGGTACTGAGGTCATTTACAGCTGCAGTGGTTTTCCTAATGTTCCATTGATTGGAAGAAAAGGATGCATCAACTACAATCCTTCACTACTGGTCAGACAGTTCGGGTATGCCTTGAGAGGTCCGCCGAGAGATGAGGAGGTGCAGGAATCTCTGTACCTCAACGGGTCGCTTGATAGTGACGCGCTGACCAAGCTAAAGCATGCTTGGGCTAACATCCACAGACGAGGAAAGACGCTGTTGGGTAAGAGCAATAGCCAGGCTTATGAGCCTTATGTGAGTTGGGTTCGGAATAGAGCACAACAGTCTTTGATGCCATTTCCTCCAGTGGCTCCTCCTGCTCCCCTCATGAATGAGAAGCCAACTACTGTGGATATCCTGAAGTATGAACAGGTAGTGGCTGAAAAGGAAGAGTTGAAGAAGGTCAATGAAGAATTAGAGAAAGAGCTGGCACAGGCTAGAAGCGAGAGGAGCGAAGTCGTCCACTCCTTCAAGCGGCAGACACAGTTGGTGAACAGGTTGGGTATAGACTTGACTAAACAGATAGCTGAGCGTGAACGCTTGGGTCTGGACTTCAAATTTGTCAATGATGTGCTTGCCACCAAGAAGCAGCACTTGTATGAAGCATACCGAAGAATATCCAAGTTTAATCAGCAGTGGAATGCCACTCTATCCAACGGCAAGGAACGGGAGGATAAACTGAAACAGCAGATCTCTAAATTGAAAGCTCATGTGAAAGCTAGTGAGAAGAGGTTTGATGAAGAAACTGCTCGCAGATATGTCGCTGAAGACCTGCTAAACAAGGCTCTCGCTAACCTGAAGGATCGCAAGTAGAAGTTCGAATCCAAGAAACGGAGGTTAGAAGATTGTTTCAACGAAGGAGCGTGGGAAGACTCCATTGAAGGTCTTCAATACACTATTATGCAGAGGGAGTTACTCGTCGAGGGGTTGCTCACTCAGCCTGATCATCCAGAAACGAAGGGGTTGTTAGAAGAGTTTCACGCCCGTGGCCGTGCTTGACTATATTTGTAATCCTTTGTTTTTTATCATTGTTGTAGGCTGACCATCACCAGGCTTGTTGTTCGAGGTCATGCTGTTGATTCTGCTTGTACTTAGGGACATTGTATGCTGGCTTGATGGGCTTTATATATATATATGAGATGTTATTTCCATGACTGGATCCATACTTCTTATTATCAGTAGTGGCACTCTGGCACTAGAATCGGGGGAGAAATCTCCCTAAGGCACAGACACACGTTTGCATTTGCATGACAGGTACCTTGCCGTTTTTCTAACCCTTTGTGTATGCAGGTTGTTCCAGGACTGACCGAAGACCGATCCACCGATACTCGACCAGAGCGAATCAAGCAAGAGCAATGGAACAAGTGCAGACAGACATCCAGGAACTTCGAGAGAGGATGGACCATTTCATGGAGCTCATGCAAGTGGTCTCTAACGGCCAAGACCAGCTCAGAACCTTGGTCCAGACTCTGATCTCAAGGGTTGACAACAACGGTGTGCTTCATGGTGGAAACACTTCAAACACTCCAATTGTTGAGACTCCACAGAATGGCGTCCCTGTGACCGGGGGGAATGGAAGTGGTAACGGAAATGTGGCCACTAACATAGGGCTTAATGGAAATACGACTGGCGTCGGTAACAGTAACTTTGAGGCTAATGGCAATACTGGACTAGGCCATGGCAACACAGGGAACATTGGTGCTGGAAATCTGTATGGGCCTCATGCTGCTGGATTTGCTGCTGGCAATGGCACTCAGCCATGGCTAGAAGATCGTCAAGAGGACTTGTTCTCACAGAAGAATGTTGAGGGCGAATTGAATGCTGAAGCCCGTCTGAGGTTTAAAGCACTTGAAGACAAAATGAAGAGTTTCGAGAACCTGAACACTATAGGTGTCGACATGACTAAGCTGGGATTGATTTCTGACTTTAAGGTGCCTCACAAATTTAAGGTACCCGACTTTGAGAAATACAAGGGCACCACTTGCCCTCGTGTCCATTTAAGGTCATACTACCGAAAGATGTCCGCTCACTCTGAAGATGAGAAGCCGCTGATGCACTTCTTCCAGGATAGCTTGTTCGGTCCATCCTTGGAATGGTATATGGGTTTGGAACCCACCAGTGTGCGTACATGGAAAGAACTTGCTGAGGCCTTTGTACATCATTATCAGTATAACAGTGACTTGGCTCCTAACCGGGTTCAACTGCAGAACTTGTCACAGAAGAACAACGAGGGGTTCAAAGAGTACGCCCAGGGATAGCGTGAATTAGTAGCTAGAGTTCAGCCGCCGATGGTTGAACGAGAGCTTGTTGAGATGTTTGTAGCCACTCTCCCGGGGGTCTATTACGAGAAACTGGTCAGTGGTATGTCAGGGAGTTTCTCCGATCTCATCATTACTGGTGAGCATGTTGAAAATGGGATCAAATTGGGGAAAATTTAGGGTGCTGATCTATCCTCAGCTGGAGGAGGAAAGAAACTGTACAGTAACAAAAGGCGTGAAGGAGAGACGAGCGCAGTGTCTAACGCTCGGAGGAAAGGTAAGGGTCAGCGCCAGCAGGTTGCTAGCATAACCATTCCTACTGTCCAACAGCCCCAGCAGCAGCAGCAAAATCAGCAAGGGTACAGAAGGTATCAGAACAGAGCACCTCTGGAAAATCGTCATCTTGAGACACCGCCCATGTCATATGTTCAACTTCTACAAACTTTGCTTCAGTTACAGCTAGTCCATAAAAGAACCCTGGCTCCCCTGACAGGGGCACCTCCACAGGGTTATGATGCGAATGCAAAATGCGAATTCCACTCGAGGGCACCTGGCCACACGATAGAAAATTGCAAGGCATTCAAGCACAAGGTGCAAGATATGGTCGACGCTAAAATCATCAATTTCTCTGATAATGTGCCGCACGTCACAAAGAACCATATGCCTAACCATGGGGGAGGTGGGGTGAATGCCATTATTGAAGAAGAAGACTCAGATTTACTGACTGATGTCAAGGATCTGAAGACACCGCTTAGCTTCGTTAAAGCCAAACTGATGAAGAGAGGCATCTTTCCGGGATGTGGAGAATTGTGTAGGGGTTGTGCGATTCGTTCAGACGGTTGTGAACAGTTGATAATGGGGATTTAGAGTCTGATGACCGAAGGAATCTTGCAGTTTAGCCGGAGGGTTGAATACAGGTCTGGAGAGGTAATGCTGAAACAGAGTGATGAAGTTGCCACCATCACCATCCCTTGCAAGACAATAACCATTTCTGCGTCCAGGCCACCCACGATTACCATCACAAAGGCTGGGCCGATACCTTTTGAAAGCACCAATGTTGTCCCATGGCACTACGGGGCAGACATTTACTGCAACGGACATAAATTAGAAGTGGAGCCGTCTGGGCCATCTATGGATAAATTAGTGGGAACTGGAGGGATCAGACGTAGCGGAAGAGTATTTGCTCCACCTGAGGTTGTGGTTGATAAAGCTGACAAAGCTGAGAAAACTGATAAGGGAAAGAGTAAGGTCGTTGAGGAAACCCCTCGTGGGGGTAGAGAAGGACTTACTTGTAAAGGACGCTGAAGAGTTCATGAGGTTGATCAAGAAGAGTGATTACAAGATCGTTGATCACCTCCATCAAACACCGTCGAAAATCTCTATTCTAAACTTGTTGTTGTGTTCTAAGGAACATCGTAACGCGCTGTTAAAGGTCCTGAATGCCGCGTATGTACCGCAAGAGATCTCGGTCAACCAGCTGGAGGGGGTAGTAGCCCACATGAATGCTAGAAACGGGTTAGGGTTCACTGACCTGGAGCTGACGCCGAAGGGAAGAAACCACAATAGCGCCCTGCACATCTCGACAGAGTGTAGGGGAACAGTTATGTCCCATGTGTTGGTGGACATCAGATCATTGCTCAATGTTCTTCCAAAGAAGGCACTGATGAAGCTGGATACGAGAGGATTGATTTGCACACCTAGTGATCTGGGTGTGAAAGCTTTCGATGGAACCAAGCGTCATGTCTTTGGAGAGGTAACTCTGCCATTCCAAGTTGGGTCAGAAACTTTCGGCGCAGTCTTCTACATCATGGATATCATGCCAGCCTATAGTTGTCTGTTAGGTCGGCCATGGATCCATTCTGCTGGTGCAGTGACCTCCACATTGCACCAGAAGCTCAAGTATGTTGTGGGGGGCAGCATTGTAATTGTCAGTGGCGAGGAAGACATAATGGTGAGCCATTTGTCGTCTTTCAAATATGTTGAGATGGATAGCGAGACCCACGAAACCTTATGTCAGGCATTTGAAGACGTGACTTCAGTGATGATTGAGAAACCGGAGATGACTCTCTCTCCCTTCAAGGAAGCTCGGGCTGTTGTTCAAGCTGGATCTGCCCCAGGGTGGGGGCAAGTTCTGGAAATATCTAACAAACAGGACAAGTTTGGGTTAGGATACTCTCCCGCTGCTGAGTCCTCCTCCTCTCACAGTGCGTCACGAGTTAAAGGGCCGATCCAGTTTACAAGCAGCGGGGTGATATTTGAAAGCGTCAACGCAGTGTCTGAAGACGGCGAAGACAGCGATTGCGACCTGGATTCCTGGATCCGACCAAGCAAACCAGGCCAGAGCCTCAACAACTGGTCCATCAGGGATATCATCCAAGTGACAGGCAAAGAGTAATGATTTACTTTCTCCAATTATTGTACAATCCTATGTCCTACCCGGGGCATAGTGTTTTTATTGCCAGGGCCTTGTTTGATTATGTACATACATTTTACCAATAAATCAAAGGGCGTTTTTCTTCGCATTCAAATGTTGTGATCTCTGTTATTCTTGTTTTATATTTGTTTTGAAAAACAATAAAATGGCAATATGGTTTGTGCTAACCTGCATATCCTTGTTTTAAGCTTAACCCTTGTTATTACAGGATTCACATCGCAGATGACATCGACTCTGGACCTTCTACGACTCACTTCGACTTCGATTGCCCGATCTATCAAGCTGAAGAAGAGATTGATGAAGACGAAGACCTTCCCGAAGAGAGGGCCCGTTTGTTGAAACAAGAAGAGAAAGTCATTCTGCCTCACGAGGAAGAGATTAAGATTGTGAACCTGGGTTCCGAGGAACTTGTTAGGAATGTCAGGATAGGGGCTGCATTGCAGAGTGATGTCAAGCAGAGATTGGTCGAGATGCTTCGAGAGTATAGTGACGTCTTTGCTTGGTCATACAAAGATATGCCTGGACTTGATACTGACATCATGGTCCATCACTTGCCACTGCGAGAAGATTGTCCTCCCGTTAAGCAGAAGCTTAGAAGGACACGACCAGATATGGCCGTTAAGATCAAAGAAGAAGTACAAAAGCATCTTGATGTTGGCTTCTTGGCGGTCACTACTTACCCTCAGTGGGTCGCCAACATAGTGCCTGTATTGAAGAAGGACGGTAAGGTGCGGATGTACGTTGATTATCGGGATCTGAATAGGGCGAGCCCAAAGGATGATTTCCCGCTCCCTCATATTGATCTGTTGGTCGACAATACAGCTCAGTTCTCCGTGTTTTCATTCATGGATGGCTTCTCCGGCTATAACCAGATCAAGATGGCGCCGGAGGACATGGAGAAAACTATGTTTATTACACCTTGGGGAACATTTTGCTACAAGGTAATGCCCTTCGGTCTGAAGAACGCAGGGGCCACTTACCAACGAGCAATGGTCACTTTGTTTCATGACATGATTCACCATGAGATTGAAGTCTATGTTGATGACATGATTGCGAAGTCCTAAACGGAGGAGGGACACCTGGTCAATTTGCTGAAGCTTTTTGAGAGGCTTAGGAAGTTCAGGTTGAGGCTGAATCCTAACAAGTGCACTTTCGGAGTACGGTCTAGAAAACTACTGGGGTTTATTATGAGTGAAAAAGGCATTGAGGTTGATCCTGCGAAGATAAAAGCAATACAAGATATGCCAGCGCCAAAAACTGAAAAAGAAGTTCGTGGTTTCCTGGGTAGAATAAACTACATTGCAAGGTTTATATCTCAGCTCACGGCCACGTGTGAACCGATGTTCAAACTACTAAAGAAAGATCAGGCGATTATCTGGAACGAGGATTGCCAGAAGGCATTTGATAAGATAAAAGAGTATCTGCAGGAACCTCCAGTATTGATACCCCCAGTGGCCGGAAGACCCTTAATCATGTACTTGACAGTTCTTGAGAATAGTATGGGGTGTGTTCTCGGTCAGCATGACGAGACTGGCAGAAAGGAGCATGCCATTTATTACTTGAGTAAAAAGTTCACAAATTGTGAATCTCGTTACTCGATGCTGGAGAAAACGTGTTGCGCACTCGCGTGGGCTGCTAATCGTTTATGACAGTATATGCTCAATCACACAACCATGCTAATTTCGAAGATGGATCTGATCAAGTTCGTCTTCGAGAAGCAAGCGCTTTCGGGCAGGATTTCCAGATGGCAAATGGTGTTGACAGAATATGACATTCAGTACGTTTCCCAGAAGGCCATCAAGGGAAGCGCATTGTCTGAATACCTCGCCGAACAGTCGATCGAAGATTATCAGCCGATGAGATTTGAATTCCCTGATGAGGATATCATGTTTCTCAAGGTGAAATATTGTGATGAACCGTTTCCCAACGAGGGTCCAGACAGGAAATCCCAATGGAAATTGATATTTGACGGGGCGATTAATTCTTACGGAAGCGGTATCGGGGCAATCATTACGACTCCCCATGGATCCCACATCCCATTCACTGCTAGATTGACGTTTCCAGTCACCAATAACGAAGCAGAATACGAAGCATGCATCATGGGTCTAGAAGAAGCGATTGATTTGAGAATCAAAAACCTAGATGTATATGGTGACTCGGCACTTATGGTTAACCAGATTAAAGGGGAGTGGGAGACTCGCCAATCGAATTTGGTGCCGTACATGAATTATGCCAGAAGGCTGCTTCCGTTCTTTGATCGAGTGGAACTCCATCATGTGCCCAGAGCTGAAAATCAGATGGCTGATGCCTTAGCCACGTTGGCTTCAATGTATAAAGTCAATTTTTGGAATGAAGCTCCAAGGATTGTCCTTTCTCGTCTTGATAGACCTGCACTCGTTTTTGCAATCGAGGAAGCCTCCGATGGCAAGCCATGGTTCCATGATATCCAGACCTTCCTTATGAATAAGGAGTATCTTGCGAGAGCATCAACCCAGGACAAGAAGACTCTGAGGAGGCTGTTTGGGAATTTCTATCTCAATCCTGATGGAGTTTTGTATAAGAGAAACCACGATCTCGTGCTACTCAAATGTGTAGATGAGAAAGAAGCGAGTTTGTTCATGGAAGAAGTCCATGAAGGCACATTTGGTACGCACACCAGCGGGCATGCTATGACGAGAAAGATCCTGAGAGCAGGATATTACTGGCTGACGATAGAGTCAGATTTCTTTAAATTTGCGAAGAGATGTCATAAATGCCAAATTTATGCTGATAAAATTCATGTGCCGCCGTGCCCGTTGAATGTCATGTCCTCCCCGTGGCCGTTCTCCATGTGGGGCATCGACATGATAGGAAAGATCGAGCCCACTGCATCTAACGGTCATCACTTCATTTTGGTAGCCATCGACTACTTCACCAAGTGGGTGGAGGCGGCCTCGTATGCTAATATGACCAAGCAGGTGGTGGCTAGATTCATAAAGAAGGACATCATCTATCGATACGGAATTCCCGAGTGGATCATTACTGATAATGGTTCGAATCTGAATAACAAGATGATGAAGGAGTTATGCCAGAGCTTCAAGATTGAACATCACAACTCATCTCCTTACCGGCCGAAGATGAATGGCGCGGTTGAAGCGGCCAATAAAAACATCAAGAAGATCGTACAGAAGATGGTTGTAACCTACAAAGATTGGCATGAGATGTTGCCATTTGCATTGCACGGTTATCCTACAAGGGTACGTACATCAACCGTGGCAACTCCTTTCTCACTAGTGTACGGTATGGAAGTTGTCCTACCGTTAGAAGTTGAGATTCCTTCTTTACGACTTTTGGTTGACGTGAAACTCGATGAGGCAAAATGGATTAAGAACCGACTGAACCAACTCAGCCTGATGGACGAGAAGAGATTAGCATCGATTGCATATGGTCGTCTGTACCAGAGCCGAATGAAGAAAGCTTATGATAAGAAGGTACGTCCTAGAAGCTTTCAGATGGGTGATCTCATCCTGAAGAAGATTCTTCCTCCACACTCCGATCACAGGTGCAAGTGGACTCCCAATTACGAAGGTCCATACGTCGTCAGCAAGGTCTTCTTGGGAGGAGCCTTGTTGTTATCCACGATGGATGGCGAAGATTTTGCATCCCCGGTGAACGCGGACGCAGTTAAAAAAATACTT
>CAWUDS030006658.1:2344890-2454280 GCA_963859935.3 Lathyrus sativus
ATCAGGCGCAGTTTAATATGGGAATATTGAACCGAAGTTGCTGGTTATACCATGCTTTGAGAAAGGCGACACGGTTGAAACGGTGAAGCTAAATTTGTTTGACTTCTGAATTTATTCATATTGAATCCATACGGTGAAGTTGACTATACCGTTTAGGAGTGGAATCATTTTATTGATTTATTTCTATCCGGAGTTTTGAGCAAGTCGGATTTAATTGGATTTCTTTTTAGACATTCAATCAAAGTGGATTTAGTCGGAATTTTTGGTTTGTATAGTTGAGACATATTTGAATTACAAGAAAGAAGCGGAGAGTAATAGAAAATAAAATGGATTACAAGGAAGAATTGATTGGAAATATTTGGAATTTATCAAATGACATTTTTCCTAATTGCTAAAGACTCCAATTGTGCTAATGGCCTCCAACCTCGATCTCTCATACGCGATTTCTCTCCGAATACCTGCACAAGCAAAACAAACAAACAAAGCAGAGAAAAGTGTTAGGAATATTTTGACACCCTCAGAACAGTGTCATCATTGGGTGTCGGGAGGGCACGACTAATGCCGAAACCTACCCCCATTTCCTATTCCCGACCCCGGCGTACAACTGGTAGCATCTGTTCTTAACGGGACAGCCGAGAGAGAAAGAGATAAAAGAAGTCTAAAGCCGAAAGGATTTGCGCCAAAATTGGATTCAAATGAATGCCTATCAAGTAAAACCAGGATCCCAAAATGGTTTCATACATCCAAGTCGGAACTGAGTTCAGACTTCACAAGGGGATAATCAAACATATCAGCAGCAAATCCATCAAAAGCGATGAGAGTCCGAACTGCATTAGATACCGAAGCGTCATTATCAAATCAGAAACCAATTCATTTGTACCCACATGAAACAGAAGTCTAACATCAGAACACAGGGACAGCTGCACCAGATGAACCAGAAAAAGAATTCAGCAGCAGTAATAACCCAGACTGGATATCAAAACCAAACTGCATCAGAACAGCACAAGTCATATCACGAAACCAAGTGCAATGCGGTTCGAATCAGAGACTAAAATGCCAAATTGAGATGGATGTGAATGTCTGCAAAATCCAAAACACTAAAAGTGTCAGGGTTCGAACAAGGTATTACAGCCCATATCAGAAAACAAATCAGAATCAACAACAACATCCAACCAAATTTGAGGTTCACATGAAAAAATCGAACATGGCAACAAGGGCTCAGTTCATACATCATAGCCCTAAACTCACAGTGAAATCAGTTGAGACAAAGCAAGCTATAACGGTGCACCAACAACACCAAGCTGATATGTTTAATCACGCCCTCAGTAAACTCATCACTGGGCGGAGATTCGAGCTGCCGGGAGAGAAACAATTAGAGTGTCTCCAGCTCCCAACCAAGCGTCGAAAACAAGGGAAATTCGAACAAAACAACCAATCTCGAAGGCTCCCAACAATCATCGAGAGTAGAAACAAGAACGGATGCCCTGGTAGCTCAGACGGTGATGTCGTCATCGCCGCGTAACCTTCTCGGCCACTTTGACTCGACCTAAGCCTCAGCATTAGTTCACTGAAAAAAGAAGAGGAAAAGTTAGTTCGAAGTGGAAAAAGCCAAAAGTCGTGAAGATCAAACCAGATGAATATCCAAAACGAATTTGAATCAACATCTGAAAAGGATATCCAAATGAATCCATAATTCAATCAAGGAACGTGTTCTGATAAACCACAAAACAAAATCTGTATCAAAAAGGAAAAGAGATTCAATCAGTATCAGAATGAATCCAATCAGCATCTGAAAGGCAAACCAAATCCATGACATAATCAATATCAGATATCATAAATCATAACTGTATCCATGGATATCCAACATTGAATTCGTATCCAACCTGAAGGTGCAAGGCAAACCATATCAGAAAAAATAACAGAAAGTGATTTTGATATTGATATCAATTCCAAATCAGGGAAAATTAAATCGGTATCAGGTGAATCAAAATGAGTCAAAGCACCAAGTTCATAAATCACATAAGAAAATCCGCAGAGGCAAATCCAACCATATCAGAATCAATCCATATCAGAAGAATCAGAATCAAATCAAATCATCATTAACTCAAAATCCATCTGCAAAAATAACGTAAAATCAACGCAAATCCAAGGCCCAAAAGAGAGTCAAAAGAGAGATATAAAAAGGGACAATCTCACCATGGTGAAACGCTAACGGACAAATCGCAAGCAAAACCCTAGGCGGCGCGAATAAGAAGAAACGGCCGAGACTCAGAGGAAATGAAGTCCTCATCATCGTCTTTGTAAGAAACGGCGGAGAAGACCAAAAGCGACGAAGCGAGCAAGATCGCGAACAAACCCTAGCGGTCGCGAGAGAGAGAGAGATCGAAACAAAGCAACCCGAGTGGAAAAGGTTCACCGGTGCCGTTTCGAACAACAACGGGCAAACCCCCTTGAAGCTCAGACCATATCGTCATCATCGCAAGCCTCTGTGAAAACCACCGTCAAAACGATGTAAATTCATGATTCATGATCGCTGTGTATTTGTTTTTTCTTTTTCAGGTTGGGACGAGAGAAATCCAGGAGGATAAGAGTGTACGGGATGAGGAAAACAAGAGCGAAAGCACAACGGCGCCGCGGGGAAGAAAATAGGGTTCTAAAAACCCTAGTTCTCCTTACTTCATATTTTCACCAACCGGGTTGGGTCCGGAAGTGATTACCGGCCCAACCCCTTTTTATTTTTTGTTTTTTTTAAAAATTTGTTTTTTAACCTTTTATTTTGATAATTAGAAATTGTTTTTTTTTAAAAAACCCTTCTTTGTGTAAATACTGAATTTGTTTTAAAAAAATAAGTAAAAACTTTAAAAACCTTTTTTATAATAAAATTAAAAAAACCTCTTTTCATATAATAAAAATAAAAACTTTTTTAATAAATAACTTAAAAATCTTTTTTTTAAATATCTAAGTTAAAACCTTTTTTAGATTAAATTTAAAATATTTTTCTAACTAACCTTACTCTTTCTTTTTTATAGATTCATTTAACATCTCTTTCAAAACAACAAAAATCTTCAATATTGCACTTTTTCTCCTGACTCGTCCAATTACCGTCTAACTTTGCTTATTAACAGTGTTCATCATTTGCAGCTCATGGTTACTACTATTGCGTGGTTGTTGTATTTAAATTTCATCATTATTGTAACTGCTTCTCGGTTGTAACCTCGCGAATCCTAATAATCCCGCTTTAATTCCTGCCTTTAAATTCCTGCTTGCATGATTCAAATCTCACACATTTATCAATACCCCTGTCACATTACACCTCCGAAGGAATTAGGTCTAGCTTTTGGTCGCCGCGCCAATAGTCCTCAAAACTTCAAACCCTGCAAAATTACAAACCCTAATTTTCATAAATGTCTCGTTGTGGACAAGATTACAATTTTACCCCTAGCACTAGGTCAAAGAGCCGTCACGCTCATTTTAGGGTTTCCCGCCGTGGAATCCCTAATTTAACCCTAATTACAACTTAACATTTCAACGTAGAGATTTGGAGTTTCTACACTCCGCGTAAGCGTGTCCTTAAGACATGTTTATTCCCCTTGAGACCTTGACCACAGTCAAGAAGTCTCTAACCTCCCTTTTGAGGGGAACTACGATTACTCTGATTCCACTCCCGTAAGGATACGTAGGCACAAGATGCGATGTCTTGCCGAGTAAACTTAGAATTAACCCCTTAGGTCTCTTTTCTCACTTTTAATCCCTTTGTACATATACCTTAAGCAAATAAATAAAGCAAATAGTAAACATTTGAACAAAAGGTTCCTGTAGAGTACTACAGAAGTTTAGGGTGCTAATACCTTCCCTAAATTTAACCAACCCCCGAACCCTAGATCTTTCCCCGCATTGTGTTTACGATGCAAAATTAGGTTTTCCCTTTTTGACCTTTTCCTTCGGATAAATCAAAGAGCGGTTGTGAATTGAATTGCGATTCAAACTAATTAATAGTTTGATATCCTATTTCCACCGCAACACATGCGCCGCGGAAGACAGGGTTTCGTAAACCCTAGAATCCCCTTTTTCACATTTACACCAGCCGGGTTGGGTCCGGAGGTGATTACCGGCCCAACCCCTTTTATTTTTCTTTTTTTTGTTTTCTTTAAATAATTATTAAATTTTATTAAAATTTTTTTTAAGTAAATATAAAAATTGATTTTTTTTTTAAAATAATAACTCTAAATCCTAACTAAAGCCATTTTTTTTAATAAACATTAAAAGTAAAACTTTTTTTTATAATCAAATTAAGACTATTTTTTTAAAAGTTAAAATTAATCTATTCATGTTTAGACATCTTTTTAAACTTTTTCTTTAAAAAACGACAAAAAATCTCCAATACTGCACTTTGGTCTCATGATCCGTCCAATTATCGTCTGACTTTGCCTACTAACGCGTGTGTTCATTTTTGCAGCTCATTACGTTGTGTTTTTATTCAAATTTCATTATCATATTGTATTTGCTTCTCTCATGTAACCTCGCGAATCCTAACAATCGCGCTTTAGTTTCTGTCTTTAAGTTTCTGCTTGTATGGCTTACTATCTGCATTTTATTTCCGCTTGCATGATTTAAATCTTACACATTCATCAATACTCCTGTCACATTACACACATCCGAAGGTTAGGTCTAGCTTTTTGGCCGCCGTGTCAATAGTCCTCAACCTCAAAACTTCAACCCTTACACCTTTTCAACCCTAAATTTTCATACATGTCTCGCTGTGGGCAAGATTACAATTTTACCCCTAGCATTAGGTCAAAGAGCCGCCGCGCTCATTTTAGGGTTTCCCGCCGCGGAATCCCTAACCTAATTTAACCCTAATTTCAACTTAACATTTCAACGTAGAAATTTGGAGTTCCTACACTCCGCGTAAGCGTGTCCTTAAGACATGTTTATTCCCCTTGAGACCTCGACCACAATCAAGAAGTCTCTAACCTCCCTTTTGAGGGGAACTACGATTACTCTGATTCCACTCCCGTAAGGATACGTAGGCACAAGATGCGATGTCTTGCCGAGTAAACTTAGAATTAACCCCTAGGTCTTTTTTCTCACTTTTAATCTTTGTACATATACCTTAAGCAAATAAATAAAGCAAATAGTAAACATTTGAACAAAAGGTTCCTGTAGAGTACTACAGAAGTTTAGGGTGCTAATACCTTCCCTAAATTTAACCAACCCCCGAACCCTAGATCTTTCCCCGCATTGTGTTTACGATGCAAAAATAGGTTTTCCCTCTTTTGACCTTTTCCTTCGGATAAATCAAAGAGCGGTTGTGAATTGAATTGCGATTCAAACTAATTAATAGTTTGAAATCCTATTTCCACCGTAACACAACCCAATGCCCCATTGGAGGTTAAGGACTCATTTATCCTACTCCTCATGCATAAGCCCTATTAAAAGTTATTTTCCCCCTTACCTTAGAATTTCAACAAGCAAGCTCTATGATTTCCTATCCCAAAGCTCTAAATCTCCTCTTGTTCTTCTCTTTGCCCTAAATTTTTCTCTCTTCTTGACTCTTTGCCTCTTTCTCAAGTTCTCTAAGAATTGGATGAAACCTAACTCTCCTTCACCTTTTAGAATATATATCTAGGGTTTTCTACATAATATCTTCTAATTACCTCATTAGCTCTCAACTTATTCTCCTAAATATACTCATTGCCCCTTATTTTTCTACTAACTCATATTTTCTCTATTAATTAATCAATTAAATAGTTTCTATCATAAAGTCACACTTTTCTATATTTAATTACTTTATTCTTATTATTTTCTAATAACATAATAATTAAATTCACTAAAAATGCTACTACCCATATTATTCCATTAAATAATTAAAACACTATTATTTTAATTACTATACGACTTATACACCATCATCATACTACTCTATTCTTCCCAACCATCTCACTACACCCCCAAACATAAAGCAAATATTCAATTTAAATTAATATGTAAAATCATATAACCACGCTAAATCACTCAAATACACAAATCAACTTAATTAAATAATTAAACGAAAAAAATTGAGGTGTTACACCACCCACTACTCCACCTGGTTTCCAAAACCATAAAGGAGCCCCATATTCTCCCACTGCACCCAAAAAAGCATGATTTGGGACTAATGATGGAAAATTTCGTCTTGTCTCAGACTCAGCAGAATAAAGATTTTATGAACCAAAATATTCATACAAATGAGTTGATTAAGCAGTTATCCAATAAGGTAGATGTTATGGCCACTCATAATAAAATGCTTGAGTTTCGTAAGTAGCCCATCAACAAGCACCTACTACTGCCCCCACTGGAATATTTTATGGCCAGGCACAACCTAATCCCAAGATACATGCTAACTCCATAACACTGCAAAGTGGAACAAAGTTAACGGCCATGTGGATAAGAGAGTTAAAGACCAGACTGTAGGAAAAAGTGTATAGAGGGACCCTGAGAAAGTGACCAACATATTCCATGAAAAATAACCACTTGTAGTTGAAAAGGGGAAAACCTTAATAGCAAAAAAGTTAGTAGAGAAGGAATAACCATATGTGTCTCCTCCTCCTTATTGGTCGCCTATTCCTTACCCTTAAAGACTTGCAAATTCTAAGACCGGTGGATAATTTAAGAAGTGTGTAGACCTCCTGAAGACGCTCTACATCAGTATTTCTTTTTCGGAGGCAATAACCCAAACGCCTTCGTATGTTAAGTTCTAAAAAGACATTTTAACCAACAAAAGGAAACTCGATGATGATAGTACAAAGATACTCACTAAAGAGTGTAACACCATTGTGAAAAATAAGATGCTGCCCAAATTGAAGGATCCATGGAGCTTCTCGATTCCCTGTGTTATCGGCAAGTAGGTCATTAACAAAGCCTTATGTGATTTAGGAACTAGTGTTAGTTTGATGCCTTCTTCCCATCATGTATCGTGAGTACCCAGAGTTCAGGTACCATGACTGGTGTTTCAACTCTGCTGCTAAGCATGTTTGTAACATAAATTATTTTATCTTTAGGTACCCATATCGTTTTGGGTCCTTTTTTGTTAGTTTTCCTAGAGTTTTTCTTAACCTTGGGTTTTTGTACAACATAATCATGTGTGTGCCCATAAGTGAAATGGGAATATAGAGATTTTGGTTTTCTAGCATTGTTTTTAGAATTAGGTTTGACCCTAGAGTGTTTGGGTGGCACATAACCAAGACCTTTTTTTTTAACCATTTTTGGTTACTCCATAGATCATGGAGTCATTTTGCTTCTGCTTATGTTTCGTGCCAGAATTTTTTTAAAGTCATGTCATATTTATTTATAACAACTTTAGAATCCATAGGAGCTTTTAAGAGAATCCTCTTTTCAAGTTCCTTACCTTTCATTTTAGAGCAGAGTTATCCTTTTCAAGTACTAAAACATTTTATTTTAAAATAGAATTTTCTTTTTTCAACTCAATAAAAACTTCATAGTAATCCACATGGATTCGTTTCAGATCCTTATGTTTGTTCTGAAGACTCTAAAACTTTTCAAGAATTTCAGTGAGACAAGATGCAACTTTAGAGCGGGTAAGATTAAAGAATGCCTCATTGGGGTTTGAATATGATTTTGATCTAGAGTCAGATGCTTCTAAGCTAGCCATCAGTGCCATGTGCGCCTGCTCTTCTTCATAATCATCTTTTAAAGCTTCTGAGTCATCCCAGGTAGCCATAAAAACCTTCTTCTTCTATTTGAAGAATTCTTTTTAGGCATGAGCTTGGGACACTCATTTTTGTAGTGCCTAGTATACTTACACTCAAAGCAAGAAACATCCTTACCCGCTCCAGAATTCACATCAATAATTATAACGGCATAAGCTACAAGGTAGAATTCAAACATCTATATATGCAACATCAATCACACAACATCATTCTCACACCCAATCCATCAATATACATAAAGCAATTACATATTCATCATTTAATTTATGCAATGAGACTCGCAACTTCAACTAGACTCGTATGCATATGGTAGCATATCATCGTCAATTGGTTTACTCAGGAACCGAGTTCACCCTACTAGAGCCAAGAATCCACCCTACACGAATTTGGGACAAGTCACCAATCCACCCTGCTCGAATTGCAACTTGCCTCTTTTGTCATCAACACCAACAACATAATGAATGCATGTCATAACACATTAATTCAAAAAAAACATAATTTTTAAAGTGCCCTCCCTATAATAAATAAAACATGGATTGACCTAACGATAATAGTTCCCCTCTCGAACTATCATCCTACAACAACATAATTCATGCTCATACGACATGATTTCATCATCATAATTCACGACAATAAACACAACATCATCATCACGTATGCGCACATCCATAATTCATAAAATACTACATGTATCTGATTAAAATCTTGTTTAATCATTAAGGCATACCAACATATCATTTAAACAAAAGTAAATGAGCATAACAGTACCTAAAATATCCACAAAAGTTGAAGAATCGAAAACATCGTCAAAACAAGTATCTGCGTTCACTACAAACTCATATCGGGTGACCCGTCATGGTCGTGATGCCCATCACCAATATAAAAAATCTAGACTGTCACATGTGTGACAATCGGCTTGAAAGACAAGTCTGAGCAGCGTGACAGGTTACCCGTAACCAACTTACAACCTGCATAATTTGTCTTTGCTAATGAAGTTCACTGCATAACTCTTTTTTTCTTTCTAGGCACACCAAATTGTTCCAAACACATTGCATACATGTTATATATTCAACAATAACATCTAATTTCATCGAATTAAAACTTTTAATTCATGGATTTCATAAAATCATATTATTTCGAAAACCTTCAAAATAACAACAATGGTGAAATTATGTTAACTCCCAAAAATAAAATATGTCACACATCAAAGCATATGGATTTCATCATAAATCATCTTCACATACAACAATTAATAATCAAAATAAATATATGTTAAAATCCTAAAACCCTAATGGAGGTTAAACACTCCTAAATTCCACCCCTCGTGCATATACCCATTATTGAGATCCCCCTATCTGGTTATCTTAGCAGTAGGGCAAAATTCTGGATTTGCTTTTCTAATATGCTCCAAGTTCAAAGATTTTCCTTGCATTTTCTCTAGCCTCCTCTCTATTCTCCAAATCTTATAAAAATTTCACTTCCCACAAACTCTTATTCCTCTTACTCCTTCATCCCTTCTACTCTTCAAACTCATACTTTGGCCTCAAACTCTCTATTTTCTATTAAATTAAATAAATTTAATAAAATACTATTATTTTAATTATTAAAATAAAGTCTAATAATTTAATCCAACTCTAATAATCTCTAATTACTCTCCACATTCTCACCTTAATGGCACACATCCCTACTACCCTTATTTATTTAATTTATATTACCCAATAATTAAATAAATACACACAATCATAATAAATCAAATAATTCCAATAATTCAAAAAGTGGGGTGTTACATTGGTCATCCAATCGATTGGCATGAGCACCTATGCAATTGGGATATTAATTTGATCTTCTCTATGGTCTGTTGGAGAATCTTCAGTCCAATCACAACACCCTCTTTCGACTCATACTAACATAAACGTGTCCTACGCCTTTGACCATACAACGCCTCAAATTGTGTCATTCCAATGCTCGAATGGAAATTGTCGATGTAGGTAAACTATTTCAACGGTAAAAAGTTATGCAAAGCACCTCCATGTACTAACACACAGGCCCTCAAAAATTCCTCTAAGGATTGGATAGTCCTCTCAGTCTGACCATTTGTCTTTGGATGATAAGTAGAACTCAACTTCAAATTCTTCTCAATATATAGCTCTGCTAGCCTCTCAAATGAACAGTTAAGTCAAATAGGAATTAAGTGAGCCAATTTGGTCAACCTATCCACCAAAATCTATATGGTATCATAGTTTTTCGTTGTCTTAGGAAAACTAGACATAAAGTCCATGGAAATATTGTCCCACTTCCACTTAAAAATACTCGATGGTTGCATCATATCCAATAGATTCTGATGTTCAATCTTTGACTTTTGGAAAGTCAAACAAGCATAAACGAACTCAACAATTCCCTTTTCATTCCAGGCCACCAAAACATCTTCCACAAGTCTTGATACATTTTAGTAGCCCCAGGATGAATACTATATCCACTCATATGACCTTCCTCAAGAATACTCTTCTTAATTTTGGGGACATCTAGTAAGCAGACTCTATCTCTGAATCTTATCACATCATTCTCGTTGATTCTGAAGTCACCATCTTGACCTTAATTCATCGACATAAACCGGTCAACCAATCCTAAGTCGATATTTCGACCTTCTCTGATATCTTCACGAATACTACTTGTCAGCTTCAACATGCTCAACCTCAAGTTGTTATGAGTTATTTCACATACTAAACTTAGATCTTGTAATTGTTCAATCAACTCTAACTCCCGAATCATAAGCATCGACATATGGAACGACTTCCTAATCAAATCATTTGCTACTACATTGGCTTTACCAAGATGGTAATTCAAACCAAAATCATAGTCCTTCAGAAATTCGTTCCACCTCCTCTGCCTTATATTCAACTATTTTTGATCGAATAAGTACTTCAAACCATTATAATCACTGAACACTTCAAATCTGGAACCAAATAGGTAATGCCTCCAAATATTAAGTACTAACATAACAACGATTAATTCCAGGTCATGCGTGGGATAATTTCTCCCACAAGCCTTCAACTGTCTAGAAGCATAAGACACAACCTATCTATTCTACATCAGCACACCACCCAAACCCATCAACAAAGAATCATAATACATAACAAAGGTCTCACTCGGATTCGGCAAAATCATTATTAGAGCAAAAGTCAACTTCTTCTTGAGTTCTATAAAACTCTCTTTATACAAAGTATCCCACACATAGTTTTGACTCCTTTGAGTCAATAGAGTCAAAGGAATCACCAATTTTGAGAAGTCCTAAATAAACCTTATAGAGTAACTAGCAAAACCTAGAAAACTTATGATCTGGTAACAGACTTCAGATTCTCCCATTGTAACACAAAATTAACCTTCGATGGATCAATATCAATACCTCCTCTAGAAATGACATGACCTAAGAAACTCATTTCTTTCATTCAGAACTCGCACTTAGATAACTTTGCATACAACTTCTTTTCCTTCAAGGTCTGCAAAACAGTCCTAAAATGCTCTGCATGATCTTCATATGACTTTGAATATATCATAATATCATCGATGAACATAATCACAAACTAATCTAGATACGGATGATATATTCGATTCATGTACACCATGAACACTTCATGTGTGATAGATACACCAAACAACATCATAAAGTACTCGTAATGACCATATCTTGTTCTGAATGCAGTCTTTAGAATATCTTCTAGTTTCACTTGAATTTGATAATAACCTGACCATAAATTAATCTTGCTGAAAACACAAGCGCCAATTAACTGGTCTATCAAATTATCGATTCTTGGAAGTGGATACTTGTTCTTGATAGTAACCTTATTCAACTGTCGATAATCAACACACAACCTCGTGCTACCATGATCCTTCTTAACTTATAACACTGGCGCTCCCCATGGTGAAACACTCAGTCTGGTGAACTTCTTCTCAAGCAACTATTCCAGTAGTTTTTTCAGTTCACTCAACTTTGAAGTGGACATGCTATAAGGAGCCATTGACACGAGCCTAGTACTAGGTACTAAGTCTATAGCAAACTCCATATCACGCTCTAGTGGCATATCACTAATATTGTTAGGAAACACTTCGGGAAAATGACTTATAACTAGCAGCTTTACCATAACAGCTTTACTATTGATTCCCAAGGTAGCAAACATAGCGAACACATGCACCTCCTCTTTCAAGATTTCTTTTACTTGCTTAGCAAATATAAACATCAACTCACATCTCCTCCCGCCTCTAGAAACATCAAATTCTTGGCATAATAGTTTATATAAACATGGTTGAACTCCAACCAATTCATTCCAAGGATAACATCAAATTGACTCAACTATAGACAGACTAAGTCCATTGCAAATTTTTTGCCATAAATAGCCAATGGACGCTTCAAACGCACCAGTGAAGTAGTTACTAAACCATTGACTGAGGTATCAATAACCATGCTTCCAACCATAGAAGATAACTATAAATCCAATCTCTTAGCACAATCAAGCGAAATAAAATAACATGTTGCACCCGTGTCAATAAAAGCAATAAGATGGATATTATTGATAAAACATGTACCTCGAATTAACCTGTTAGCACCGAAAGTCTCTGTCCTAGACAAAGCAAAAAACTTTCCCCCTAACAGAGCCTTCTTCGGCTTCTGGAAATTACTACTGATATGACCTTACTCTCCACAATTGTAGCAAGTCACAACATTACCCTTACAATCACCAATGAGCTTCCCCACACTTGTAACACTTCTTCTCAGCACTAGAGCACTCATTGGCACGATGACCAATCATACCAAACCTATAAAACTAGCAAAGCGACAGATCTCATAGTAACCAATGACTTGTTTGATCTCGAGATGTAGCCTGCTCTCAAACTTGATGCAATTCGAACCCTCAACAGCTGATACAGTGAGAATTGGATATCAAGCTATTAATTAACTTGAATCACAAATCATTTTTCACCACCAATCTTTTATTTATCCAAGGTAAGGTAAAAAGAACGAATAAACCCATAAATATGCAATGCAATGCAAAGCAAAAAAGAATCTAAGATTCGGGGGTTGGTTATACCTAGGGAATGTGTTAGCATCCTAAGCATCTGTAGTACTCTACAGGAACCTCTTGTTTTTATTATGTTATTGTTGTTTGCTAAAGGTGAACCCATGGGTTTATTTCTAAGTATGCTCGCCAAGAAATCGCATCTTGTGCCTACGTATCCTGACAGGAATGGAATCAGAGCATTCGTAATTCCCCTCAAGGGGTAAACAAAGTAAAAGGAAAAAGTTGGTTTTTATAAGAAGAGACAAGTTGTTATCTTAAGGAGAATACTCAATTTAAACCACCACAAACATGTCGAAGATGGATCTTTGCTTCACATTAAGAGAAGGACTCTAACTCGGATATAGAATAGACGAGTATGTCATATACCTCTCTCAAGTGGAAAATAATCTACATCTTTCTCAACTATGTCACGGGGTTGAAGAATTATATCTCGACTAAGGATGACTCATGTCTAACTCTCTCCTAGGAAAAAATGGAACCTAATTGTAGGTTGTATAGTTAACATCCGAAGGGAACTAACCTAATTCTATGAATCTAAAATAAAATTGAAGAGGAAAGCTATCTTATTGTTGTCATGCAAAAGATTTATCATAAGACCTAATCTGATTCAATTTATCAGAGATGGAGTTGAATTATGGGCCTACCCTTAAATAGGTTAACCATCTTAATTAATTTAAAATTTTAGTCTTAATAATATTTATTATAAAAGTGTTAGTTAACTCTAGTTGTTATAATTTAAACTAATTTAACTAACTAAATAAGGTGTTATGAATTAATTTACCTAAACAAAATAATAACAATAATTAAAAAGAATGGAGTGTGAATTAAATAAAATTAGTAAGTAAACTGTAATTAGAAAGTGTTAATAGTAAAAAAGACCTAAAGTTTAACTCATAATCCTAACATACATCACTAAATCATATCCAATAATAATAATAATAATAATAACAATCATAATCATAATAATTATAATAATAATATATCATTGTGAATGAAAGAACAAGAATATAAAAAAAAAATTATAAAAAAAAAAAACATGAAGGTCTGCGTGAGATAGCAGCACCATTTTTAACGAAAAAATTATCCCCGTCCCTTGATTTTAGTAAAAAAAGAAGTTATTATATTATCTTGACCTTTTCAAAAAATTTTTTAAAAAATAATAATAACCCACGTCATAAATAAATAAATAAAACAAAAACAATTAAACCATAACATGAGAAGGAACATATCAGATCCAAATTCTTCTCCCTCACTTTGACTTTTCAAATAAACTCCTAGCCCGTAGAATGGCAAACACATGGCAATAGAGTTTTTTTTTTAAAAAATAAAAATAAAATGTAGCCAAACAAAACAAAAAGCAAGCAACGTAGCAGTATTACTTTCTCTCTCCCTCTCTCTCGTCTCCTCACAAAAATATCATTTTTTTAAAAACTAAATTTTCATAATCAGAACTCGTAAAGTCACACAGATCCAGATTTAGACATAACACAATAAATAAAAACAAGATGTATGGGGGATACCTAAATCAAAAGATGCTACGTCACTAAGCGGAGGTGATCGGAGCGATAACCAGTGGTGAAAGGTGCGACCGCAGCTGGAAAAGAGTGTGGTGCGATGGTTCAGCCGAAAATGGTTTGTGCACGTCGGGAATATCGAACTCCAACTTTTTAGTGTTAGTCTTTTTCCTTATTACTCTGTTTTTTCTATCTCTTATATGTGTGTGTATTTCTGAACTTTTTCTGCTTTTTTTTTTTCTCTCTTTTTTTGTGTACCATTTATTTTTTCTAATGCATATATATAGGACTAAAAAATAGACAAGAATGATAATAACAATTAACACAATGTTTTTTTTTATAATAAGACAAGAATAAAATGAATTAAATATCATGTTTTTGTGTTTTTTAAGACAAGAATAAAAAGAACTAAAAATCATGTTTTTGTGTTTTTTTATGATAAGACAAAAATAAAAAGAATTAAAAATTATGTTTTTGTATTTTTTTATAATAAGACAAGAATAAAAAGAATTAAAAATCATGTTTTTGTGTTTTTTATTACAAGACAAGAATAAAAAGAATTAAAAATTATGTTTTTGTGTTTTTTTAAAAAGAAAATATTAAAAAAAATTAAAAATAAAATTAATTAATAAAAATAAAAAATTTACATTAAATATCTAATTAAATCTAAATAATTTAAATAATTATTTAAATAAAAATAATTTTAAAACGAAATAAAAAGTCGGGCAGAAAAGTGGTCGAATAAATAAAATGAACACACCAAAATAATCAGCGCGGAATAAACGACTCGGAAAAATACAGCGTTTGGTTAGATTTTGAAATAAATTTTACCCGCTAAAAAGGCTTAAACTGACCAAAAAAAACGGCCAAAAGAAGCTCAAAAAATTTAAATGAGCACGTCTGGTTAAACTACGTGAAATGTAAATTAATACCACTAACGTTTGCCGGCTCGACCTTGAAATTTTCCGTCCACTGATTTTACACACAGTTGATTTTTTATTTGATCAATTCAGCTGTAATTCTAACAAGTTTATTCCAACTGATAAATTGGATATTATGCATGATAAAATGTGCGATATGCTATGCAAACGATGCGAAACGAAAAGCAGAATCTCAGGATCAAAAATTAGGGTATGACAGATGCCCCTATTTAAGTTTATTCTATCCGGAGATATGGAGATTGACATATTCGTCTCGACGAGATAGGAGAGACTTAAATACAAACATGCATAACTTTTGGCCCTAAGATGTCATAAGATGCATATGATATGACATAAAATGATATGAATGAAAGACAGGGATCTGTGACAGAAAAGATGCCACAGGAGGTAACTGTATATAGACAATGCTGCAACACAATTAAAGAATGGAATACCCGATGAGGAACAACTTAGCAAAGCAAGACTCCACGGGGAAAAGATCCAACTCCACCCGGGATGAGACTCAATTCCACTAGAGAAGAGAACATATCAGATCCAAATTCTTCTCCTTCACTTTGAATTTTCAAATAAGCTCCTAGCCCTTAGAATGACAACACATGGCAATAGAGTTTTTTTTAAAAATAAAAATAAAAATGAAAAGTAGCCAAACAAAACAAAAAGCAAGAAACAAAGCAGTATTACTCTCTCTCTCGTTTCTTCACACAAAAAATCAATTTTTTTAAAACTAAATTTTCATAATCACAACTCGTAAAGGCACACAGATCCAGATTTAGACATAACATAACAAATATAAACAAGATGCAAGGGGGATACCTAAATCAAAAGATGTTACATCACTAAGCGGAGGTGATCGAAGCGATAACTAGTAGTGAAAGGTGCGACCGCAGCTGGAAAAGAGTGTTGTGTGACGGTTCAGACCGAAAACGATTTGTGCGCGTCGGTAATATCGAACTCCAAACTTCTTAGTGTTAGTGTTTTTCCTCATTACTCTGTTTTTTCTATCTCTTGTATGTGTGTGTATTTCTGAAATTTTTTCTGCCTTTTTCTTGTTGTTTTTTTTTTTCTCTTTTTTTGTGTACCATTTATTTTTTTTCTAATGCATATATATATATATATATATATATATATATATATATAATATATATATATATATATATATATATATATATATATATATATATATATATATATATATATATATATATATATTAATATATATATATATATATATATATATATATATATATATATATATATATATATATAGGACTAGAAAAATAGACAAGAATGACAATAACAATTAACACAATATTTTTTTTGTTTTTTTGTAATAAGACAAGACTAAAATGAATTAAATATCATGTTTTTGTGTTTTTTAAGACAAGAATAAAAAGAATTAAAAATCATATTTTTGTGTTTTCTATGATAAGACAAGAATAAAAAGAATTAAAAATTATGTTTTAGTATTTTTTATAAAAAGACAAGAATAAAAAGAATTAAAAATCATGTTTTTGTGTTTTTTATTACAAGACAAGAATAAAAAGAATTAAAAATTATGTTTTTGTGTTTTTTTTAAAAGGAAAATATTAAAAAACAAATTAAAAATAAAATTAATTAAAAAAATAAAAAATTTACATTAAATATCTAATTAAATCTAAATAATTTAAATGATTATTTAAATAAAAATAATTTTAAAACAAAATAAAAAGTCGGGCAGAAAAGTGCTCGAATATAATAAAATGAACACACCAAAATAATCAGCGCAAAATAAACAACTCGAAAAAATACAGCGTTTGGATAGATTTTGAAATAAATTTTTACCCGCTAAAAAGGCTTAAACTGACCAAAAAAACGTCCAAAAGAAGCTCGAAAAATTTAAAATGAGCACGTCTGGTTAAACTACGCGAAACGTAAATTAATATCACTAACGTTTGCCGGCTCGACCTTAAAATTTTCTGTCCACTGATTTTACACACAGTTGATTTTTTTTTGATCAATTTAGCTGTAATTCTAACAAGATTATTCCAACTGATTAATTGGATATTATGCATGATAAAATGTGTGATATGCTATGCAAACGATGCGAAACGAAAAGCAGAATCTCAGAGTAAAAAATTAAGGTATGACAGATGCCACTATTTAAGTTTATTCTATCCGCAGATATGGAGATTGAAATATTCGTCTCGACGAGATAGAAGAGACTTAAATACAAACATGCACAACTTTTGGCCCTAAGATGCCATAAGATGCACATGATATGACATAAAATGATATGAATGCAAGACAGGGATCTGTGACAGAAAAGATGCCACAGGAGGTAACTGTATACAGACAACGCTGAAACACAATTATAGAATGGAATACCCGATGAGGAACAACTTAGCAAAGCAAGACTCCACGGGGAAAAGATCCAACTCCACCTGGGATGAGACTCAATTCCACTAGAGAAGAGAACATATCAGATCCAAATTCTTCTCCTTCACTTTGACTTTTCAAATAAGCTCCTAGCCCTTAGAATGGCAAGCCCTTAGAATGGCAACACATGGCAATAGAGTTTTTTTTCTTAAAAATAAAAATAAAAATAAAAAAGTAGCCAAACAAAACAAAAAGCAAGCAACGAAGCAGTATTACTCTCTCTCTCTCTCTCTCTCTTTCTCTCTCTCTCTCTCTCTCTGTCGTTTCTTCACACAAAAAATCAATTTTTTTTAAAACTAAATTTTCATAATCACAACTCGTAAAGCCACACAGATCCAGATTTAGACATAACATAACAAATAAAAACAAGATGCAAGGGGGATACCTAAATCAAAAGATGTTATATCACTAAGCGGAGGTGATCAAAGCGATAACTAGTGGTGAAAGGTGCGACCGCAGCTGGAAAAGAGTGTTGTGTGACGGTTCAGCCAAAAACGGTTTGTGCACGTTGGGAATATCGAACTCCAACTTCTTAGTGTTAGTGTTTTTCCTTATTACTCTGTTTTTTCTATCTCTTGTATGTGTGTGTATTTCTGAACTTTTTCTGCCTTTTTCTTGTTTTTTTTCTTCTCTTTTTTTGTGTACCATTTATTTTTTTCTAATGCATATATATATAGGACTAGAAAATAGACAAGAATGATAATAACAATTAATACAATGTTTTTTTGTTTTTTTATAATAAGACAAGAATAAAAGGAATTAAAAATCATATTTTTGTGTTTTTTAAGACAATAATAAAAAGAATTAAAAATCATGTTTTTGTGTTTTTTATGATAAGACAAAAATTGTTGGTGCAAAGATAGAATAAATGATGAAAATAGGGAAATATTCTATTAAAGAGAATGACGGCAGAAGAAACAGGATTTTTGAGTTACAATGATTGTCACCCTATTTATAGGCTAAAACTAGGGTTACTAGAATAAGATAAAATACTAAAATACCCTCTAACAAACTTATGGGCTTAAGAAAGTAATATAATAAAATATGAATTATTACTAATACCATCCCTTAATTCATATTCCATCAAAACTTGTAACACCAATTCCATTCCTTAATCTGAGAAATTGATCAGTCTTGATAGCTTTCGTCAGAACATCTGCCAACTGCTTCTGAGTGCTGCAGTGTACAACTTCTAACACTCCACTCTGAACTTGATGTCTCAGAAAATGATACTTGGTCTCAATATGCTTGCTTCTCCCATGCAACACTGGGTTTCTGGCAAGATTGATTGCAGACTTGTTGTCAATCATCAACTTCAGAGGTTTGTCTACTTTAATCTTCAGATCCTGCAACAGATTCAGAATCCACACAGCTTGGCATGCAGTAACAGCACCTGCAATGTATTCAGCTTCACAGGTTGACAACACCACAACAGGTTGCTTCTTGGAACACCAAGAAATAGGACCTCCCATAAATTTGAACAAGTACCCAGAGGTACTTTTTCTGTCAACTCTGTCTCCACACCAATCAGAGTCTGAATAACTCAGAAGTTCTGACTCACTATTTCCTCCAGAGGGAAATAACACTCCATACTTCAGAGTTCCTTTGATATACCTCAGAATCCTAACAGCAGCTTGGTAATGGGACCACTTAGGTTTACTCATGAACCTACTAACCATCCCAACTGAGTAGCAAATATCTGGTCTGGTATTGCACAGATACCTCAGAGAACCAACCAACTGTTTGAAGGTTGTAGCATCCACATCCTTTCCTTCAGAGTCTGAATCCAGTTTCTGATTTGTATCAGAAGGTGTGACAGCCATCTTACAATTCTTCAGATCAAATTTCTTCAGAAGTTCTAATTCATACTTGAGCTGATGCAAAATGATACCTTTCTCAGAATATCTGAACTCCATCCCTAGAAAGTATGTCATTTTGCCTAGATCAGTCATTTCAAATTCATTCATCAGAACTTTCTTGAACTTGGCTATCTCTTGTTCAGAACTTCCAGTCAATAGTATATCATCAACATATAAACATACCAGAGTCATATTGCCTTCAGAAGTATGCTGAACATAGACACCGTACTCCATCTCACATTTCTGAAAGCCTTGCTTCTTGAAAAATGAATCAATCTTCTGATTCCAAGCTCTGGGCGCTTGTTTCAGTCCATATAGAGCTTTGTATAATCTGTACACCATCCCTTCCTGATTCTTTTTCACAAATCCAGGAGGTTGTGACACGTAAACTTCTTCTTCTAATGGACCATTCAGAAATGCAGATTTTACATCTAAATGCATCAGAGGCCAATTCCTGTTAGCAACTATTGCAATCACCATTCTGATTGTTTCATGTCTTGCTACATGTGCAAACACTTCAGAATAATCCAGCCCAGGTTTCTGTAGAAATCCTCTGGCTACCAACCTTGCTTTATGTTTGCCAATTGAGCCATCTGGCTTTAACTTCTGCTTGAAAACCCATCTGATGCTGATGGCTTTCTTGTCTTTGGAAGTTCTGTCAGCTTCCAAGTCTTGTTTCTCTCTATAGCATCAAGTTCTTCTTTCATGGCCTTCAGCCAGAGCTTCTGCTTAAGAGCCTCCTCTGTACTTATAGGTTCAGAGTCTACTAACATGGCACACTGAATAACTTCTCCTTCAGAGTCTACTTCAGTGTCTTGCAGCATGTCAAATTCTGCAAATCTTCTAGGAACGCTTCTGATTCTTTGTGGTCTCTGAACTTGTTCAGAGTCTTGAGCTTCAGAGTTTCCAGCTTCAGATGGTTGACTTCCAGAGCTTTGACCATCTTCAGAGTCTGGCATATCTCCAGAGTCTGAATTGCCACCAAGATCTGGATTGCCATCAGAGTCTGAATTATCAGAGTCTGGGTCATCAGAGTCACCTTCATCTTCTGAGTCATCTTCAGAGTTTGAATCAGTATCAGAGTCAGAGTCAACATCAGGGTTTACTCCAACTTCAGAAATTCTTAACTCTGGCCTTTCTTCAGAGGTTCTAACATCAGAATCAGATTGAGACTTATCCCAATTCCAAACTTCTGATTCCTTCACAATCACATCTCTGCTGAATTCAATTTTATTGGTTTCTGGACAATAGAGCTTGTATGCACCTGTACTGTGGTACCCTATCAGAATCATCACTTTGCTTCTATCATCCAGCTTCTGTCTTCTGGCTTCTGGAACATGTTTATAGCGAACAGAACCAAATACCTTCAGATGACTAACACTTTGCTTGTCTCCAGTCCACTTCTGCATAGGAACTATTTCCTTCAACTTCTTCGTAGGACATCTGTTGAGTACATACGTTGCAGTGGCAACAGCTTCTCCCCAGAGCTTCTGGGGAAGCTTCTTCTCCTTTAGCATGCTTCTCACCATATCAAGCAAAGTACGGTTTCTTCTTTCAGCAAGACCATTGTGTTGAGGGGTATAAGGAGCAGTAACCTCATGCTCAATTCCATTCTCCTCACAGAACTTCTGGAACTCTTTGGAGTTATACTCACCTCCACCATCAGTTCTAAGAAACATGCACAATTTTTGGCCCTAAGATGCCATAAGATGCACATGGTATGACATAAAATGATATGAATGCAAGACAGGGATCTGTGATAGAAAAGATGCCACAAGAGGAACTGTATACAGGCAACGCTGAAACACAATTAAAGAATGGAAGACCCGATGAGGAACAACTTAGCAAAGCAAGACTCCACGGGGAAAAGATTCAACTCCACCTGGATGAGACTCAATTCCACTAGAGAAGAGACTACCAACTGACGATCATAGAGTAACTTAAACACATGATATCTCCAACAAATAAAGATGTATATTACTTATCATAAAGGATATGGAAGCCTAAACAACAGGTAAGACATTTGAAAGGAAAGATAACTTACTACCAACAGATGGTAGCCTAAGAAAAAGTATCCTTTTGAAATAAAGGAACATATATTACCTACTATCAGGTACATGATAGCCTAAGAAAAGGTAAACACAAAAGGAAAGATGACTTACTACTAAACGTGGTAGCCTAAGCAAAGGTATATGACCATAGAGATGCGGTATATTACCTACTATCGAACATATGATAGCCTAAGCAAAGATAATAACCTGAAATTAATCTTCCATTATCAAATTTGATTCAACTTCTTCTTTAACTAAATGATCCATAAAAGATAAAATAAACTTCCCCAACGCTCAAGGTTGTATGCTATGAACGAGTCTCACTTTATTCTTTAATAAAGTATTTCACTTGAAAAGGGAAAAATAAACCTCCCCTCTCTTCAAGGTTGTATGCCATGAACGGGTCTCAGTTTCTTTTTTAGTCAAGTATTCCACTTGAAAATGGTAAAATAAACCTCCCATTGCTTCAAGGTTGAATGCCATGAACGAGTCTCAGTTTCTTTTTTAATCAAGTATTCCACTTGAAAAGGGTAAAATAAACCTCCCCTCGCTTAAAGGTTGTATGCCATGAACGAGTCTCAGTTTCTTCTTTAATCAAGTATTCCACTTGAAAAGGGTAAAATAAACCTCCCCTCGCTTCAAGGTTGTATGCCATTAACGGGTCTCAGTTTCTTCCTAGAATGATGAATACTCATGGGAGAGTATCTTCACAAGGGATTTTAGTTTCACTGGAGGTTTGTGACTTCAACGGAGATCCATAATTTGTTGGAAATTAGGAAATATCACCGGGATCTTCGTAGGAGATTCATGCCGGTTGATTTTTGATCTATTGCAATAATCTTCACCAGATTTCTCGGAGAGATGCTATTTGATGGAATTAAATTTGTATAATGGACTCACTGGGGAATGCATCCCTGAGGGGCATCCTCATTGTAGTTTGAAAATGTATGAAATCTTTGTAGTAATAAATCTCAAAGAAAGAGAAACAACTGTAAAGTCTTCATTAAACTTCTCTGATGGATTTCTGAAGAGATGCCATTTGATGAAGGATAAGTTGATAATTCTGATAAAACCCACTGGGATAGACAAACTGTCTTGAGGAGACTGCCATTGTCATCCAAATAGAAATCCCGAGAATAAAACCAAATTGCTCAAATAAAGAGCTACCACTTGTTGTTTGGGTATAACGTATTGATAAACAATATCCCAATGTTGGAGAAAACTTGTCTTCCATGGTGATATTCGAACAGATTCTTCCCGGGGAGATGAAGTGCAAAATAAATGCATGCTCAATCTAGGTCAACAGTCTAGAGACATCTAATATGTGATCGTCCGAGACCAAAGTTCAATTCAGGGAGTAACTGAAGAGAAACGGTCAAATAAGACTCAACCCAATGAGGAGTGAACTCAACTAGGATTTGCCTCTATCCAAGAATGAAAAAGTAAACTGACACAACCGTCTTTCACGAGAATCGAACTCGGCAGGGATTTTGAAATGTTTTGGTTTTTTCTGCCTGGGGCTGACGACTCTATTTGGAAGAAGAAGACAAACCCAATCACTCGGGGATAAACGCGGCCAAAGAGAACAGACAAGACACACAAATGTAAAATGCACAGATGTCGTGTATCCATATGAATGAATGTATATTATGTTATGCTTATCATGAAAAAACAAACAAGAAGAAGTAAATTGGAGATGAAATTAACATCTCAACATGGATACTCGGCCAATCTTCGTAAGATAGAAGCATCACTGGGGTGAATGGAAAGCCACACATAGAATCACAGTCTTGCTTCAAGGCTTCAAACTTCTCCGAGGAAAAGAGAGCATTCCACTCGGGGATATTATATTATGACTTCACTTAAGGGATTGTAAAGATGAATCTCACTGCTCTTTGGGATGAGAAAGATTCACTGGGAAATGATCAAACTCATGATCGAAAAAACTTCATAGGGGATAAAATAAATAGTCACTACGAACTGAAGTAGACTGAAAGGAAGTCATTATCGGAGATGCCAAAGTTGAGGCCTCACAAGGGATAAAATAAATATCCACTTCATTAGGGGAACTCAGATCAAAGTCGTAGCTACAGATATCAGAGTTGAGACTCTAAGGGATAAAATAAACATCCACTTTTCCAGGGAAGGTTGAAGTTTTAAGAAGTCCTTTGAGGAGTGAAATAACATTCGCTTCACTAGGAAGGTTGAAGCCAAGGAAATTCACTGGCGGATGCTTAGGTTACCAATAGGGGAAATCTTGCACCAGACATGCCATAACTACTTGAAGTGGAGATTCATCGGGGAATTGTCATGACCACCTATGGTAGAGACTTAATGGGGAATCATCACAGCACTTGAGACAAGAGCTCTTTGGGGTATGGGTGAAGAATGCTATGAAAACAAATTAACTCTGCATTGATGAACTGCATGGTGGTCACCATTTCGAACAACATTTGTTGTGAATGGATAAAATAATATTCAATTCTCAAATACCCCAAGATCACATAAATTATGAGAAGAAGTCATTCCAAGAGGATTTTACAGAAAACTTGGCATCCAACTGTTCCAATGTCTTCAAACTCTTGGAGAGATTTACCGAATCTCGACGTAACTGCTCGAGATTGACTTTATTCTGCACACTTGAGTCTTCAAACTTACCCCTTAGGGATGGTCAGACTATGAAAGCAACAACTAGTGAAATTCTGGCAAGCACACAATGGATGTTATCACGGATGTTATGACATCCACTGTAACATAGACTACTGCACTTAATAATAAGCTGTTAATGGAAAGCAGTAAATAACACAAGTAATTGTTCACCCAGTTCAGTGTCAACCACACTTACATCTGGGGGCTACCAAGCCAGGGAGGAAATTCACTACCAGTAGAATTAATTCAGAGTCAAAAATCCCAGTTTGCACTCTTCACTTAAGACCTACCCAATGACACTTCAGCCTAGAGACCACTAGACCTGAGTATACCCACTCACTCCCCCTCAATCACCTCAGTGATATTAATACATAATTACAAAACAGATATGAAGAATCACTTCAAACATACCTTAATCTTACTTCACAGCTTTGATCAAGTGACACACACTCTTGCTTAACAGCTTTGAGTGACACAATGAACACACCTGTTCATACACAATAACCAAAGCAATTATACAACATACAATTGCTTAGCACACAAGGAATCCTAAGACTCCTAGACACACGTGAAGAGCAAACCTCTTCACTCACAAATCACACTCTCCAATCTCTGTCTTGAAGATCTCTCTTCAAGCTTTGCCCTATTAGGAATGATCCTTCTGTTATTTATAGCAACATACTTGCTTTAGGCTTTGATGGAGAAACTATGTTTACCCAAGATAAACCTCTCTTCATGAAGCTGCGCACTTATCATCAGGTCAGGAGTCTTCTATGTTATCCTCAGCAATGCCTGTTATGTCGCCTAAAATAACTATGCTTCCTGGATTGTTTCCTGAAGTATAGCTTGAGCTAATAACAAAAAAACAAACCCTGCGCGTCTGATGTCATACGATTAATGTTACAACATCCAGTCATAACATCCAACTTCACTTACCCTGCAGAATACTCTTAGTGTATGTCATAACATCAGTCATGACATTCATATACACTCTAATGTTTTGCCACAAAAGCCACAAAATGCAGCCAATCAAAAGCATCTACAACTATGAAATAATTTGCCCCTGTTCAGTAGAGTCTTTATGCGACATGCCCTTGAATATGATCATACTTTTGAAATAATTCGCCATTTATCATCAGAGTCTCAAGTCTCGAAAAATTTAGCTCATCATTGATGTTCGTATGTAAGCTTCTATGATATCAAGCAATGTTAGCAAGCAAAAAAATGTTAATTCTGAAACTGCTAATGCAACACACATGTTTGTCTTGAAGTTTTTATTTATTTATTGAAAAGATATCACAATAGACTGTGACCGAATCACTAGTTAGGATAGGAAATTAATTAATTTTACAAAGGCAACACAAATTTTGAGCTTAGCTCATATGATTCAGGAAACATTATCTCGTCGAGTACGCTTTCAAAATAAACCTTGCTTCAATTAGGTCTTTTGAGGGATGTATCGTAGCTTGGTTCACGGCTTAATAAACAAAGTACATAAGGCTCAAAGTATATTTGTGCCCACCCATTCTTCATGATGTTCTCCAATCCTACCTTCAGTTAACCTGACACAAGCACTCATCTCTCAAGAGATTTTTGATATGGTTGAGAAACTACCGAGGCTTTAGACATGACAACACTCACATATTTTCTTTTAGTTTGAATCACACGACTTTGTTCTTTGCTGAGGATTTTTCTTTGTAATCTTTTGTTTTTTACTTTTCACGTTTCATTCCCTAACTTTTGTCCAGACGAAGTCTTTTGGATATGACTATGAAGTCCAGCAGGATGTCCCAATTTTTCTAAGCCTCCTTCATAGGCTTTAAATTAGTGGGCTTTTTCTTTTTTTCCCCCCTTTTATTTATTTATGAATAAGTCGTGTGACTCTAAGTCATTTTGACTTTTTAAAAAGATTGCGACTGCCTCAGTCTTTAGATAGTAGAGGGATAATCATTGTGAATTTGACTTCCAACCTCCTAATATGTGAGGAATAGATAAAATGGATTCTTGAATGTTCACTCCTCTTTTTGAAAGGTTGGACGCTCGATCAGCTTAACTGAAAACTACCCTGATGAGCCCTCTTCTCGATTTCACCGGCTTGGAAAGAAATTTCTTGAGTCTTCATAACCTTCAGCATAAAGGTGTTACGTTTACAACTAGGCTTCCTCCTTTGAAGGTCAACACCTCATCGTCGATCATCTCTTGGACTTTTCTTGGAAAACCTTATACTCTTCGATCGAGTGGCCTTTTGCTAAATTATGAAATTCACAACTGGTATCTAGATTGAACCAAAGAGGATGAGATTTCATGACTCTGGTCTTTCTGAGTGTCATTACCGAGTTTCGAGTAAAATAGGATCACAATTAACTGTAAGTTATTGGGATTGGATGACTCTAATGTGTTCTCTAAGGAAATTGTGATTGACAATTCGGAATTATCTGAGCGGCAGAAGCAACATCAACAGGAGATTTCTTATCATTCTCCAACATGGTAGCATCATATCCACAAGGCACAGGAGAGGATTTTTTTTACTGTTGCATGTAATTATCAATGTTTCTGGTATATTAAAACGCGGAACTATGACATTCACCCTTTTTCTAATGATATGGAGAAGTTTATGATCCAACATATCCTAGAGATCCCTCTTCACAACAGAACATCCACGAGGATTCTTTGAACAAATTTTGCAAGAAGCGTGATTATGCTCATAATGGGTAAGTCTACATAAATTGACGTGCATATCCACCAAAGATCCTCTTATTGAATTCACGTCAGAGATACAGTATTCTCCATGATACCCTTGTCACTACCGCGAAAATAAGGTGCCGGCAAAACAGAAGAGTCGCCACCTTTCGTTATTTATCCCTCAGAACGGGAAAGGAAACGATCAGAAATACCTGACGAAAAGGTATAAGACAAGGTCATCGCAACCATTGTCTGGGTTCGGGAGTCGGTTACGCAAGGGGAAGGTATTAGCACCCCTCACGTCCATCGTACTCGATGGGATCCACGCTTGTTGTGTATATCTGACGAGTTGGTTTTACTATCTACCTATCAAGGTTGGTCTGAAAAGAAAAGAAAATGACTCGGCAAAGCGTCGCACTTTATGCCTACGTATTCTCATCAGAGAATGAGAAATCAGAGTCAACGTAGTTCACCTAACTACGGGTTACGGGGAAGGTGGCTCGCCAATACGTCAGTATTGTGCCTACGTACTCTCAACAGGTATGAGAGATCAGAGCTTACGTAGTCCGGGATAATACGGATTACGGGGATTCAGATTCATCTGTTTTTTCGAGCAGGGTTAATAAACAGTTCCAGCTGTTTGGTGTACGCAGCTCGACCCTTGGAGACTTAGGCGTTACCGTTTGCGGTAGAACTGGGAGTTAACGACACTCTTTTCTTCAGAAAAACTTTCCTTTGAATTATGGGCCCACGGGGCAAAAAGGTTTGAAGTTTGTTTTCTGTCTTTTACGGAAGAACTGTTTTTTAGTTGTCTGTAGTTTGTACAGCACTAGAGACTATGACCTGGGAACGAATGCGTCACATATCATCCAAAGGACGTATACTAAACATTCTAGACGATTGGAGGAGGCCGCTCAATCATCATTACCCAAGTAGCTTAAGGCTCGTATCGCGCTTATACTAACTTGCCTTTATTACGTTTTTTACTGTTGTTTCAAGATGAGAAGAGAGAGGGACAACTACTGGGAGACTATCAAGTCCTAATGTTGTCATGCCAAGGATTCATCCTATGCTTGAAGTTTGAAACAGGGAACTCCTAGAAGTTATCATGCATAGGTTTCAACCTAAAGTTCTAATCATCACTTCCTTATCAAAGGAAGTGAGATTCCTAGGGGATCATGTCAATGATAAACAGAAACAAATAAAGCATCAGCTTAAACAGTAAACAGTAAACAACTGTAAAATGCATGCAATGCAAGTGAGGGAGGAAATATGTGTGGGGCATCAGCCTCCACAAGCTCGTCTCGACCTCAAGCCAGATATGAATAACTGCAATCATAAAAGAAATAAAATGCCATCAAGCAAAACACAAACCACATAGGCAAGGGAGCTGGGCTCTACCGAATACCCGCAAGCAAAGCCATACAGTAACAGTACAAGCAGAGGGAGCAACTCAACCTCTAGTGCAATCATGATCCTAGCTTAGCACAATCTAAACATGAACTTATTCTAATGCATCAAGCAAATCACACAATTCTCATCAATACAGTTGCACAAAAAGAAAACAGACAGTCAAGAAAGCAAATCAACAGCTTCCACAGCTTCCCAGCAAAGCAATCCTCTGACAGCAGTTCAGTCCTCAGTCTGTAACTGTTCTTCAAGTCCTCATCTTCTTCAATAGAAATTATCAACTTGCTTCCTCAAGCTTTCAATGCATCAAACACAAGTATCAACTGGTTCTTCTTCTTATCCAAGCTTCAGCTCTTTCTTCAATCTCAAATTGATCTTCTTCACACAAGTGTCAACTTGTTCTTCTTGATCTTCAAGCTTCAGCTCTAATGGCAGTCTTCAAACACATCGAAGTGCAACCTCTATCATCTTCAATCTTCTAGCAATCTTCAATCTTCAAGGAAGTCCATCCTCTAGCAGGGGAGAAAGATTCATCTAACAAGAGCAAGGTGTGGATAATGGTGAGCAAAGTGAAGACCAAAGGTCACCTCTAAGCACTCCACCATCAAGGAAGGAACCCTCAAGGTTCTACCAATTTGTGAGGAGCCACTCATCCTACGAAAGGAGGGATGGGGTCTTAACAATGGGACCTTACATCATAGGGAGGAATGGAAGTGATCAAAACCTTCCATGTTTCATGAAGGAAGCAAATCTATTCTAAGAGATCTCCCTAAAACCCTAATCCTTAACCCTAAACAAACTACACCAAAGGGAGAGAAAAATTAAAGTCTAAGCTCCATCATGCATTCCACAGCAGCCACACAAGTCTTCATCATCATCCAAGGGCAAGAGAAGCAACACCCTACTCTAAGGGCACTAAAGAAATCATTCTAGTTGAGTTAGCAAGTTAGGATCACCTAAAACCTAGTACAAAAGTTAATTCTAACTAAAATACTAAAACCAATTGCAAAATCCTACAAAAATAACTATGGGAACCTAAGTCAATCATGACTCTATCATGTTAATTCCAGAGATCAAATCATCTAATAAGTCCTAGAATTAAATCCTAAACTATGGGGTACTAAGGTTAAACCCTAAAACTAGAGCACCTAAAGTTCAATATAAAACAGCCCTACAACTTCTTCACAAAAATGTGAGAAAATTACTAGAGGAGCATACATGTCTAAAATAGCTACACACAAAAAATCAACTCAAAATCATCACCAAGTGATCACACAAAATCAGCAAGACAAGGTATCAACCATAATGAAATTAATATCAATTAAAATACAAAAAATGCAATTAAAATAAAAATGCATGAATTCCTAAACTCTCAATTTCCTAAAATTCTAGACTCATTCAAGAGTCAGGGGAAAAAACCTGGATCAAATTGAGTAATTTTTCTATTTATTATGAATTATTTTCTAAACTACATGAAATGATGAAAAATAAATTAAAACAAAAGAAAATAATAAAACATGCGTATCAAATAACAATTATTTTCAATTCATTTTCCAGACTGGGCCAATTGGGGGGTGTGGTTATCAAACCGTGCACTAAGCCCAAACCAACACTTAAATGAAACGGTGCGTTTCATTCATCAATCTCTCTTCAGAGTTTAAAAACAGATCGTGGCCATCCGCTCCTTGCCTGAGTCAAAGGTCAAACACCCATCCAATGGTCAATGTCCATCGTCCCCAAATTTCAAATTGATGGAGGGAATTCTCTAGACGGTGGCCTGAGTTGCAGCACCACCGTCTTCTTCGGTGAAGTGCTCATCACAGGTCATCAAAAATACTGAAACAAATCATCATCTCACTCGGTTTTTCCTCCTGAACACGAATCCAATCTCCAAATTCACTAACTCTTCCTCTAACTTCAAACACGATAGGATTTTCAGAAACACACCAATTCTTGATCATTACAATTCTCAAAGATAATGATCCTAATGTAATCTACACTTCTCACTGATCAATTTCCACTATCCAAACATGATTATTCCTTCAAGAATCTTGAGATATCAACCTCAACAGAAAATGATCCATGACCTAAAGTGTCTCTATCCATCAGTTTCTTGTACCAAAATCATCTACATCATGCTATGAACCTAACCACCTAAAGATTTCTAGCTATCTCTCCATAAATTAAGCAGAATTTTGATTTGTACAACCCTGGTTTCAGATGAAGAACAGGTGCAATCCTTGCTCGATTCTTCCTCCAAGATGATCCAGATTTACTCCAAATCTTCCTCTGAATCTAATGCACACCTCAATTTGGCTTGATTTCTCTTCAATCTCAGAATCCGATCTTGAGCTGCAGCTCTGCAAAATCCAATGCTCTCTCTGCTACCAGCCTCAAATGCTTCCAAAAAACTGGCTGAACACACTCCAAATCTTATATAGAAATCAATGGAAATGTCTAGAAAGTTCTGTAAGCTTCCAAATGAGATTTTGCAATTTCAATTTCTCTTCAAAATGTCATCCACACCAGTCACAATTCTAGCTCTGTTTGGGCATGAAAAACCTTGGAATCTTTATCTCATGAGATATTAAATTGATTGGTTATGATCATTTCCTTGTTTGCAATCCAATGGTTCATGTTGATTATGTTACTTCATCATGAAGAAATGAAATGAAATGGCATGAATTTGACCTCAAACCAAAATTCTAACATTTCCAAAGTTTCTAAAAATGATTTTTCCATTCAAAAAATGATGTTACTTTGCCCCATTTGCACACAAAATGATTTATTTCAATTTTTGGTCATTAAATGCCTTTAATCTTTCCTTTTTCACAACTTCTTGAACCAAGTCTTTCCTTAAGCCATTTCAATGTCTCCTTGATACATGGTCAAGGTTAAAACCTATTTTGAGCAACTTTCAAGTTGAACAAATTTCATTTGAGGTGCCTAAATGGTGAAAATGACCTATAACCAAAAATGACCTAAAACCCTAACTTCCCAAAATACTCTTGACTTGTCAAAGCCATAACTTGAGTTCTACACATCCTTTCAAGGACTTCTAGTACTCTATGGAAATATAAGAGGATAAGGAACAACATTCATGTTTACCAAAAGTTCATAGGAATCATCCTTCTAGGGAAAAAATGTCATGCAAGTTGGGTAACTTTCAAGCTCCAATTCATATGTCTCAGATGACTTGTAACTTGTCAAAGCCATAACTTGAGTTATATGAACCCTATCAAGGACTTCTAGTACTCAAATTAAAGCTAAGATCATGCTCTACAACAATCATGTTAGGGTCAAGCTGAGATGACAATCACATCTTGAGCTAAATTTCCTTGAAGATAGGGGTCAAACTAGGGGATTTTACACTGTCAAGCCTTTGAAACCCTAGCTTGAAACTTCTCAAACTCTCCAATCATGATGATTTATCCTTGGAATAATCCTTATAACACCTCAATGCATCAATCCATGATCACATGGCTCTTGGATTAGGTCTCAACCTTCTTCAAATCATCAGTTGACTTAGGGTTGACCCAGTCAAACCCTAATTGCACCACTCATGGCTGAGCTTTCTTAATCTTGCACAATGACCTGTATAGGCCTCAAAGTGATCTTAAACACTTCTCATGAGCTCTCTCAAGACCTACAGTCCATCTCCATGACCTCAAAATCACCTGATGGCTTCCACAACTCTCAAGTTAGGAGACCTACACACTTGGCTTCAATCACTCTCTCTGAGGATCTTTTAACTTCTCTGACAAGGATATCAACCCTTGAGCACCTGAATAACTTTCTTAGCTAGCTTCATAGTCTTGTATAGCTTTTAATTGGTAATCATACCTCTTGATCTCCTGCATACATGTCAATGAAATGCAAATGATAATGCTAATGTGCATGAAATGAAACATAAGCTAGGTAAAGAAATGTTGGGCAAATTTTGGGGTGCAACAACCCTTCCTCAGAGTTTCTGTACTTGGGAAACAAACTTGTTGAGACATTGAGTCTAGAATCTTCAAAGATAAAATACCACTTTGCACTAACTTTTGTATTTCGGTCTTCAAAGCAAAACAATGTTCAACATCATGATCGAGCACCCCTTGGGGAAATGGATAAAAACGATCATACTTAAACCACCATGGAGATTCTTTGGGATGGTCGGCGGAGTCTTTGTTCGCACCAGATTCTTCTGTACTAAAGCAGGATATAATTTAGAATAGGCCATCGGGACAGGGTCAACTGATCCACATGTTGTTTACTTTTGCTACGAGATCCTCCTTATTTCTCTCATGAAATAGCATTAGCAGCTTGTTCCTTCTCCTTGGGTAAACCTTCCACAAGCTTCTTAAAGTTATTAGAAGCGCTAATGGGAGTCACAAGAATGGGCATTGACATGATTTTAGAAATCACGGTCCTTTGAAGCGGAGTCTGAGAAATATGAGGAGAAGGTTGATTTTGAGTAGCAACCATAGTTTCAACCAAAGCAGAGAGTCTTTCTATACCAACCCTCAAAGTAGTCACCTCCTTACGAGGTTCATGGTTTTCTTGCTCATTGTTCTTCATTTTCTTTCTTTGACTGGCCCGAGTATCGTACTAATGAATTAGCTTGCCTCCTCTTTGAGGGAAAAAGCAAGAGTGAGAACATGAGATGCAAAGAATGCAATGCTAATGAAGAATGCAAATGCACCAATGCAGATGGGTTTCAAGGAACTCAAAGGTTATGTTTGCAAACACCACAAAGTGAACAATACTTTTGATAACTGAAAATCTCATTTTATTGAAAATAGAGTATAATTTCAAAATCCAATGGTAAAACCTATGATGTTTGTAAAAAAAAGCTATGAATTCCATGAAACTTTTATCAACATGATGTTTATGAGTGCATGTATCCTCAAACACAGGTATACACAAATCCACATATACACATATATACATATACACTCAAACGAACAAAGGGCTAGGTTTGAAAATCACGAGCATGGAGCAAAGGTCTACCCATTCCAAATGGTGTGGACCAAAGGTTTTAAAATGTACATGTAGAACAAAGGGTTCTAAAAGGTTCCCAAAGTCATCAATTCATCTTTCGAATATTATCAATTTTCCAAATACTCGGTAGTTAATAATATTCTCAAAAGAACCTCTTTCGAGTGTAGTATCGTGTATCAACTATTTTGGGACTACTCCCTCATAGTCATCGCACTACGTCCTAAGAAAGCCAAGTTGACTTAAGGATAACTAAAGGTTCCAAGTGTCACAGGCTCCTAGGTCAAAAATAGTAAGTGTTTTCACAAATACTCGTTCAACAATACCATTCTTAAGAGGGCTTCAATTGAGCAGTGATTCTCAAGTCAGCTTGGTCGGAATCAACTCCTATAAGCCTTCTCAAATATATCACCTCCTATCATAAGTGTACTCAAGTCCGGGTGTAGGACTTATCTCACCGCACGAAAGTAACAACCCAAAGCGAAAACATATATATATATATATATATATATATATATATATATATATATATATATATATATATATATATATATATATATATATATATATATATATATATATATATATATATATATATATATATATATATATATATATATATATATATATATAATATATATATATATATATATTATATATATATATATATATATATATATATATATATATATATATATATATATATATATATATATATATATATATATATATATATATATATATATATATATATATATATATATATATATATATATTATATTATATATATATATATATATATATATATATATATATATATATATATATATATATATATATATATATATAATATATATATATATATATATATATATATATATATATATATATATATATATATATATATATATATATATATATATATATATATATATATATATATATATATATATATATATATATATATATATATATATATATATATACAACAAAAACAAAATAAGCAAGTTAGGGGAGACCCTTGAAAGCAAGTCCTAGTGAAGTCGCCATTTCTGTCACAGTGAGAATTGGATATCAAGCTATTGATTAACTTGAATCACAAATCATTTTTCAGCACCGATTTTTAATTTATCCAAGGGAAGGGAAAAAGAACGAATAAACCCATAAATATGCAATGCAAAGCAAAAGAGAATCTAAGGTTCGAGGGTTGGTTATACATTGGGAAGGTGTTAGCATCCTAAGCATCTATAGTCCTCTACAGGAATCTCTTGTTTTATTATGTTATTGTTGTTTGCTAAAGGTGGACCTAGGGATTTATTTCTAAGTATGCTCGCCAAGAAATCGCATCTTGTGCCTACGTATCTTGACGATAATGAAATCAGAGCATTCGTAGTTCCCCTTAAGGGGTAAACAAACTAAAAGGAAAAAAGTTGGTTTTTAGGAGAAGAGACAAATTGTTATCTTAAGGAGAATACTCAACTTAACCACCACAAACATGTGGAAGATGGATCTTTGCTTCACATTAAGAGAAGGGCTCTAACTCGGATATAGATTAGACGAGTATGCCACTGTTACACCCCAAAATTTGACAAACCATTTATCGCATTTGGCTTATGTTTCGACTCATTTTGCCTGTTGCATTTAAATACCGCATACATTGCATTTTTTCAGTCAGATTGACTTCATCGGGCTTACACCCCTCTCCTGGCGTTGCAGGCATTGCAGGCCCGTTCGAATACAAGGATTTGTTTGAGAATTGGTGCTCGTCCCGGTGTTTTCAGCTCTCGCTGTTATTTTTGAAGACATTTCGGTGTCTGATTTTTACCGTTTATTTCGCTATGTTCGCGCATCCTTTTTAAATCGATTTAATTGACCTTCCTTGCATTTTTAGATTTTTTCTCTTAATTTCTAGATTTTTAAATAGATTTTAATTGTTTTTCTAGATTTTAAATAGAATATTGCATAGATTTTAAATAGTTTAGAAGTTAATAGAAATTTTCTAGATTGAAATTTCTTTTAGATTTATTTTGTTAATAGAGTTTAATAGATTTTAAATCATTTTTATAGATTGAATTCCATTTATAGATATTATTTGATTTGTTTAGATATAATAGGTTTTATTAATAGGGTTAATTTTCTTCTAGATTTGTTTTGTTTAGAGTTTAATAGATGTTAAGTTCTTTATTAATCATTTTTTAATTAGTCTTAACTAGCAGCTTTTTTAAATAGGTCTAGTATTAATTTCCGTTTCAGAATTAATTCAGGTTTTAGTCATTTTTAATAGCCATTAATTAGCTTTAATTTGAGTCAGCTTTTAATTAGTTTTTAAATCATGAGTTTAGCCATTTTCGTGGGCCACTTGGCCATTTCTAGAGGCCCAATCTCAGTCCACGCTGCTACTTGGCAGTATAAGAGCCTCCCACATGCTCACACACTCTCTCTCTCTCTTCCACCTCACTCTGCACAGACCCCACACTCCACGCCACCTGTCCCCCACGCGTCCCTCTTCCACTTCCTCCGCATGCCACGTGTCTCACACCTGCTTCACCCTCGTCTCCCATCGTCGGCCATGCAGCCGCCGCCTGGACCACCGTAACTGTCACCGGTAACAGTTCCTCTCCCCGGAAACTACGTTTTTTCACCGGAAAGTCATCTCCACCGTGCATCTTCACACATTCATCGTCCATTGAAGCTTTTTCCAGAATCACAAGAACACCTTCATCGATCGGTCATTAGGATCTTCATCTTTTTCCAGAAATCCAACACGAAATTCATCAGATCTTCCTCATCTTCACCAGATTTCTAGATCCACCGTGTTCTTCAACAAATGATTCAACCACGTTCATCAGAATCTTCCATCCATCATAAGATCTTCATCATTTATCCTGATTCATCAACCGTTCATCATGAAACCTTCATGTTCATATGCATTTTTCTAGAAGATTCAAGAACACCATCGTGTTCTTCGCTTCTTTTCCCCAGTTCATCAAGAAATTCCCAGATCCATCAGACATTCATCAGTTCTCCAAGAACCTTCAACGAGCTTCATCCGTTTCCGTCAAGATCGTCATCTGTTCATATGTTTTATCCAGATCCTTTGTATCCATCAAGATCTAGTCCAGATCTTCGTCATCCTCAAGGTTCAAGATCCAACGCAATTTCCAGGAGACTTCAAGTTCATCTTAACTTCACGAATCCTTCATCCGTGTTCATCCTCAAGGGCATGCATCCAGGTTCACACTCTGTCTTATAGATTATCAACCAAAACACCTGGCTGACCTTGCAATCAATATCAAGTTCCCCACGGATCCACGTCTCGACCGTCTTCATCAATTCACTTTTAACAAACAGCAACATCCGTGCGTGCCACAGTCGGAAAATGAAGAGGGCGTGAGGTTTGACAGAAAAGTTGGAAGACGGAGAAAGGTTTCTTGAATGGAGAGGATTTTGTGGGAGGTGGCTTTGTCTCGGATGAGGAACGAAGACAGTGGGAGAGAGAAGTGTTCGAACGGCGGCGAGGTTAGAGAGAAGAGATTAGGGTTTCAGTTGCAGAAGTTGGCTTGGGAGAAGTGAGAGAGGCGAGAGGGCCTGATTGGTTCGTGGGCCTTAGGGCCCAGTTTCAATTTCCAGCTTACACCTTAGTCATGTTCGCAAACCCCCCGTCCCTGGCTTTTTTTTTGTTTTTTGTTTTAGTTTGGCTGTCATGTTGTTGGGCTGGGCCCAACGAGATCATTGATACACCCTCCATTTTACTATGCTTGCACCCCCTCTTTGTTTGTTATTTTTTCTGAATTTTTGTATTGTGGGCTGGGCCCAGTGGGTTTTTTTACTGCATTTACACCCTTTTGCAGGTTGTACCCCCCTTCCCTTTATTTTTTCAATTTCTCTTGTATTGGATGTTTGATTGTAATATTGTTAGTTTTATTTTTCTATTTTCTTTTAGGATTATAGTTTTATTTTCCTAGGATATTATTGCATATTGTTAGTTAGAATATTATTACATTTTTAATATAGATTTTATATTTTTAGAATTTATATTCTAGTTTCCTTATAGAATAGTATAGGATTTTATAGAGAATTTTCATCCTATTTTCTGTATGTCTTTCCTTATTATTTCTTTAGAATATTTTCTATTAGGAATTAATTGCTAGCTTTAGGAGTAGCATTTTATTTCCACTTGTGATTGGATTTCTCTCCTATTTTCTCTCCTCATTTCTTTTCTATCCGATTCTACTTCGATTTTATTTTTGGTTGGCCGTGTGACATGATTCAATTGGAGAATGATTTTCGATATCATTTCTCTATCTTGTCTTTGACACGGACATCAATACGCTACCTCTTAGAGTTCGATTTCTCGTATAAGTCGAACCATGACGGTCTAAGCGTTACATTGGTCCTGATTCGAGCGTCATCATCAAGGATCCAGAGAGGAGAAGATTGGAATGGAGTTTGCGCACATGTCAGGAGCCCACGGAGCTGCTTCGTTCAACATCATCTTTCTTATTCAAGTCTTCGTGCAACCGTCGAGTGTTGTGAGCTGTATCGTCAGATATGTAGGAAACGACAATCGAGCGGTCTCCCCTCGATCGTTTAGGGTGTTTAGTATATGTCCTTTGGGTAATATACAACGCACTCGCTCCTACGTATTAGGTTCTTGCGTGTGTGTCCCGAGTTCCTTCTCGTTTAGGCGTAAGCCTGCTTCCTCTTTGTTCTCGCCCCGTGTGATCGAAACCCTTTTCTCTCGCGTTCAGGAGATTGAGACCCTTTCTCTTGCCCCTGTGCAATCGAGACTTGCTTTTCTGTAGATTCGAACTACGTTTGCTCTGATCTCTCGTACCAGACGAGAGTACGTAGGCATAGGATGCGATATCCTAGCGAGCTCTCTTCTCCCTTTTCCCCTTTGCTGTAGTTGGCTGAACTACAGCTGCTCTGATTTCTCGTACCAGACGAGAATATGTAGGCATAGGATGCGATATCCTAGCGAGCACACTAACAACTAACTTCTTTGTTCTCTCGCTGCCGTGCGATCGAGACTTTCCCGTTGACGACTGATGTTTCCTTTCTCTTGCCTAAGCGCAATCGAGACCAGACCGTAGTTCTAGAACTCATAGGTTCCCATACCTTTCAAACCCGACATACTACGTCTGTTCTACCACAAACAGGTAACGCCTAAGTCTCCAATGGTCGAGCAGCATACACCTAACTGCTAGAATGCGTACGCCAGTATCGTCAATCCTTTCTCTCACCCCGCGTGATCGAGAACACTCTGTCTAGCCGTAGTTAGCCCGAACTACGCAAGCTCTGATCTTTCACACCGTGTGAAAGTACGTAGGCACGAGATGCGATATCTCGGCGAGCAAATTCCCATGTAGTTTCCCGAACTACGTTGACTATGACTTTCCCATTGCACGAGGGAATACGTAGGCATGGAGCGCGATGCTCTATCGAGTCAGTTTCTTTCAGTTTAGCTTTAGCGGCCATAGATAGATTATTTTTCACCCATAGACAAACCAACAAGCATGGATCCCATCGAGTACGATGGACGTGAGGGGTGCTAATACCTTCCCCTTGCATAACCGACTCCCGAACCCAGACAATGGTTGCGATGACCTTGTCTTATACCTTTTTCGTCAGGTTTTTCTGATCGTTTCCTTTCCCGCTCTGAGGGATAAATAACAAGAGGTGGCGACTCTTATGTTTTGCCAGCCTCGTTTTTCGCAGTAGCGACAACTGGCGACTCTTCTGGGGAGAACCAGTTCTCTAAACGAGTCTTGTCTTGGATTCTCTTCCTAGCTGTCGGGGCAATCCCCAGCAGCTGGCGACTCTGCTGGGGAAGCGATAGTTTCCTGGGGATCCAATGTACCTATGCGAGTCAATCTGAAGGATCCAACGTCCCTGAGCGAGAGTCAATCCTAGCGCTTGTTTGCTTGTCTATGGGTGTTTATTTTTGTGCGTTGTATGTTGTACATTACTACTGTATTTACATTTCCCGCACTATATTATTATCTGTTGCTACTGTGCTATTTTGGGAGGGGCTCTGATGAGTGTTAAGCCAGACCCAGGCTCGAGTACATACCTAGCACTAGAAGCAGATTTGTGGTGAACCTGTATGTTAGGCATACACTAGTTCCCACAAAATCTGCACTCATACGAGATTCTTTGAGATGATTTCCATTTCCAGCCCTGTGGGCCGTTGAAAGGATTTCAGATCTAGGGATTGTCGACTCTGGGAACCGATCATTTGGGATTTAGCTAAGTGAGGCCGCTTCAAGAGATGATGATGCCACACCTTCTGGGTATCGTATCATCGCTCTTGAAAGTTTGTGACGCTGATGACCGCATAGGATGCCGAACCTATGTCAGTTTAGGTCCATACCTGTGAGGGGGAGGGTTTTTGCAGGAAACTTGACTTCCAGCCTACCCGGTATTTTGGTTTTCTCTCGTCAGAGCGAACTTATCCCGTCAGTATCGCAGCAGTATTCAAAGCTTTGTGGGGGCTGTGATCCCGTGTTTGTTGCATTTTGCATTGCATTTCATGTGCATCTCATGCTTGCATGTCCATCCTCGGCCGGAACAGAGGGCTTACCCGTCTTTTGTCCAACTCGCAGTTGACTTCCTGGAATTCGCATTGGACTTGAGTTAGTCTCTGGACAGGATCATGAGCTCAGCAGAGCAGAATCAGGTTGTTACCAGGGCCGAGTTTGAGTTGTTAAAGAACTAGTTGAGTCAGTTCATGGAAGCCATAACAACTATGAATAAAGGAGAGAACAACATTCAGAGGACTCCGGTGAACAATGTCGCTCAGCCTGTGCAAACCCCTGTCAGAGGACCGCCTTCTCTCGATGATACAAAGTATCAAGGTTTCACTTTCTCCACGCTAGATTCTCCAAGGATTGTTCCTTCTCCATGGATTACCCCACATCCAAGAGTTGTTCCAAAGGTTAATGCTGAGAACCCGAGGGCTGCTGAGGATACGAGAAGACTCTAGCTGTTGGAAGATCATATGGATGCCTTGGTAAATAAGAATACTCTCGACCTGAATGCTGCGAGCATGTGTTTGGTGCCAGGCCTTGTGATGCCTCCAAAGTTCAAGATGCCGAATTTTGAGAAATACAAGGGGGATAGTTGTCCGAAGCTACATTTGGTTATGTTCTGCAGAAGAATGACTTCACATGTTACCAATGACAAGCTCATGATTCACTGTTTCCAAGATAGTTTGATCGGAACATCTTTGGATTGGTACATGCAGCTGAAGAGTGATAGTATCAAATCATGGTCGGATTTAGCCAATGCCTTCGTGAAGCAATACGACTACAATCTTGATATGGCTCCTAGTCACGTGAATTTGCAAGAATTATCTCAGGCGGAGAATGAATCCTTTAGAGGGTATGTGCAGAGATGGAGAGAATTGGCTGCTCGTGTTCAACCACCGCTTGTGGAGAGAGAAATGGTTGACCTTTTCGTGGATACTCTGAAGGGCCGTTACTATGACACATTGTTCAGTTGTGGAAATGCAAGCTTTGCGGACTTGATAAGAGTAGGAGAACGTGTTAAGAGCGGAATCAAGAGCGGAAAGATTCAAGACATTCCTTATACTTCAGTTTGTGAAGATGAATCAATTGCCAATTCTCAAAAAGAATGGGAGAAAGAAAGTGATGTCATCCCAGAATCTCCCGTACCTCAGATTCAGTATCCAGACGCTTCGAGTGTTCAGAGCCCGCAACCTGTTGCGTCTGTATGTCATATATCTGTTACCCGCCAGAGTCAACAACCGTATCATCGTCAGTCGCGTTAGCACGCCTGACGAAGACCAAGGAAACCTGAAAGGCAGTTTACTCAGCTACCGGTGTCGTATAGTCAGTTGTTGCCAGATTTGGTCAAAAGTGGGCTGATAGTGCCAAAAGAGACCGATCCAATGATCCCGCCTTATCCTCCGGGTTTTGATGCCAACGCTCGCTGTGAGTACCACGTAGGGGCACAGGGGCACTCAACAGACGGCTGTAAGGTACTTCGAAGCCAAATTCAGACCTTGCTGGACTCTAACAGGATATCTGTCACGCCTCAGGGTGTCGACCTTCCTTTATCCAGCCAAGTGGGTGAATCAGTTCAGGTTATGGGAGAGTCCACTGATAGCAGATGTTCATAGGAGTATCAGGACGAATTCGACGATCAATTCTGAAGATGGCTAGCTCAGCAGCAAATCAAGTTCAAAAAGCCCGGTTCCCAGAAACTGGCAATCTGTGTTATCATGTCATTTCTTTGCATTTGTAGATTCTTTTCTGTCAAAGCGCAAATTGCATTCATAAAACTTGTATTGTTTTCAATTGATATGGGTAATGAAATGAATATGCATGTTTTGATTTAATCCATTCGTGTTTACTAATTGATTTTTACAGATATCCAACGCTTGGTTAAGCGGAATCCGGGGAGGATGACGAAGTTTAAAGACGCGCAAGCTTTCGGTTGTATGATTTTGGAAATAAAACCTGCTAATGATGTACAAGCATTGTTTCAAATCCATAAACACCGGAGATATAAGGAAGATAATCCCTTGTCAACCCCTTTGAGCCTGGTAGTAGGAGTTTCTTTCGGAACACGAAAAAACCCTCGATCTTAACCCGGGGCAGGGTAGGTGTTAGCTAATTTGACCGGGCGTCCAAATTGCAGAAAGGAGTGTCCGTTCGAGGATCAATCACACCTCTAGAGGTCGTGCCTATAAAACCACAGTGGTTAAGCATCAGGAGTGAAACAGTCACATTATTCCCCAAAGAGTCAGACAACCAGTGTCACACGACTTGTTCAGAAAAAAAGAGAGAGAAAGAAAAGAATCAAGAGCCCGCTAAGTCAAAACTTGAAAACAAATGACTTAGGCAAAAATGGGGGCATCCCGCTGGACTTGAAAATCAAAAGAAACTCAAAAGAGTCAGTCCAGGAAAAAGTTAGGGAAAGAAATCGAAAAATGAAAAGGAAAAGAGAGAAAAATCCTCGAACAAATACGAGTCGTGTGACCCCAAGTGGAAAAAACGAAAAGTGAGTGGCTGTCACTCCAAAAACTCAAATTTTCTCGAATTATCACTCTGACTATACAACCTGTGAGCGCTAAGGTCGAATTAGCTAAACATAGGATTGGAGAACATCAAGGTGAACGGGTGGGTTAAAATAAATTTTGAGCCTTTATCTTTTCCTTCAAAACCGTGAACCCGACCACGTTACAACCAGAAAAAGTCCTAATTGAAGCAGGGTTTGTTTCAAAGGCATACTTCGGTAAAGATCACGTCGAAACTGACTCCTAAAAGGGTTCTTCTTACCATGTTGGTACTGATGTTGGTATTCTGATTAATGATTTGTTCATTATATGCCATAAAATGTTTTTTCCTTTCCAGTGAACAGATTGGATGTCAAAACTGTCATATGCATTGCATTAATATATCTTTTATGCAGATTAATTTGTTTTACTTGCGAGTAAGCGCTGACAGCAGGAAAGTTTCCTACAGTGGAAAGTCTGATCAGGATAGAATGTGGAACGCCCGGAATAACCCGTGAACCGGGGCAAGCTATATCAAGTAATCCCTAGTGATGTCAGCCATCCGAATTCAGGTATTTTGAAATAGTCAGGTCGAGATTTGATGAATCTCTCGAGGACAACCAGTGTACTTCCCCGCAGATCAGCCAATCAGGGGCAAAGTCGTTGCAGACAGGGGCAGGCCACCCTGAGAGGGCAGAAGTTGTCTTGCCCGAGGGGAATTTGATCCGAAGCATCTCTCCGAGGTTCAGAGTGCTGGGGCAGTTCTTGTCAGATCGTCAAGGTACAGATTTTTAGATTTCCTTTTGAGGAATATCCCTACAGGGATCCCACAGACTGGGGCATATCAGAAGCGAAGAAATTGTTCCTCTCCGTGTTATCCGAGCTACTCAGAGCTACTCAAGCAGGTTCAGCCAGTATTCAAGTGTGAGACGAATGTCGGGAAGTCGTGCTATTATCCCTTGACCCTTTAACCAGAAGCTGTGAATACAGACAGGATGTTGTCCAACGTCAGTTGTACCTGACCCATCACGGATAGCCTAAAAGTCCAATCCTTATTGGCAGTTTTCAAGAAGCCCAATCCTTATTGGCGCGCCATTCCTAAAGCCCAATCCATATTGGCAATCACTGTGAAGCCCAATCCGTGTTGGCGCATCATTTCAAAATCCAATCTTCATTGCTACGCAGGAAGACTCCGTCTGTTTTCCTCAGCAAATTCCAATGGTCATTGGCACGTGTAAGCTATCCCCAGGGAAGTCTAATCTACTCAGCACATTTGGTTATCCCCAGCGGAGTCGGTTCAACTTTTCCAGCATTTATTTTGCTGGAATAATTCTGTGATGCCCGGTTATCCCCAGTGGAGTTGGCTTTGTCTTCAGCATTTATTTTGCTGAAGCGGTTCCGTATCCAGTTTCTCCAGCAGCGGAGTTGGCTTCACCTTTCCAGCATTTATTTTGTTGGATTGGTCCTTCTGTGTATAGCTTTTCTCCAGCAGCTCGAGCCTGCATTTGCATCTTTGCATATGTCATCATATTTGCATCAAATTTACATTTCATCGCCAAAGGCGTAGCATTCCATCTTATATGGAGCATTTACGCCATAGAAAAATTCAAACATACGCATATGCATACGAAGCATAAGCCAATTTTTCTATCATCCTTACGTGGCAACTGTTGCACCCCAAAATTTGCCCAACTTTTCTTTACCTAGCTTGTGTTTCATTTCATTCACATTAGCATTATCATTTGCATCCCATTGACATGTATGCAGGAGATCAAGAGGTATGATTACCAATCAAGAGCTATACAAGACTGTGAGGCTAGCTAATAAAGTTGTTCAGATGTTCAAGGGTTGATATCCTTGTCAGAGAAGTTAAAAAAATCCTCAGAGAGAGTGGTTGAAACCAGGAGTGTGTGTCTCCTAACTTAAGAGTTATGGGGAAGACCATCAGATGCTTCTGAAGCCACGAAGTTAGACTTGAGGTCTTGAGAGAGCTCATGAGAAGTGTTGAAGGTCACTTTGAGGCCTAGACAGGTCATTGTGCAAGATTAAGGAGACTCAGCCATGAGTGGTGCAATTAGGGTTTGACTGGGTCAACCCTAAGTCAACTGATGATTTGAGGAAGGTTGAAACCTAATCCAAGAGCCATGTGATCATGGATTGATGCATTGAGATGCTATAAGGATGATTCCAAGGTCAAATCATCATGATTGAAGAGTTTGAGAAGTTTCAAGCTAGGTTTCTAAGGCTTGACAGTGTAAAATCCCCTAGTTTGACCCCTATCTTCAAGGCAGTTTAGCTCAAGATGTGATTGTCATCTCATCTTGCCCCCAACATGAATGTTGTAGAGCATGGTCTTAGCTTTAATTTGAGTGCTATAAGTCCTTTATAGGATTTGTAGAACTCAAGTTATGACTTTGACAAGTTACAGGTCATCTGAGGTCTGTGGATTTGGGAGCTTGAAAGTTGTCCAACTTTCATGAAACGTTTGCCCTAGAAGGATGATTCCTATGAACTTTTGGTCAACATGAATGTTGTTCCTTATCCTCTTAGCTTTCTAGATAGTACTATAAGTCCTTTATAGGATTTGTAGAACTCAAGTTATGGCTTTGACAAGTCAAGGGCATTTTGGTCATTTGGAGATTACAGGTCGTTTCAACCATAAGGCCATAACTCCCATTTCCAAGCTTCAAATGGGAAAATGTTCAACATCAAACTTGTTCAAAATGATGTTTTAAGGGTAGTTAAGAGGTCATGAGATGTTGGAATTGCTTGTAGCTCAAAGTTGCAAAAATGACCTAAAATAAGGGCATAAGTTAAATGAACCAAAGTTGGAAATTGATACTTTTGATCTACACATCCAAACCAAGGCATGTAATAGGTCATTTTGACTATAAAAATCATTTTAAGAACATTGGTTTAGCCGCATTTTTGAATTGAAGTTCAATTTGTAGACTTGCTTTGAAAAGTAGTTACTTACATTATAAGTAACATGTGCAAAACTCAAATTCAAGGCATGATCAAGATCCCTTGCAAGCCAAAAACTTCCAAAATGTCATGAGGGGAGAAATTGGAAGGATTTGAGATTGGTTTCAAGCTGAAAACAGAACTATGCACACCATGGCATATGGTTGAAATTCTCATGACATGAGAGATTGGAACTCTCATTAGAAGGATCTAGAGGGTTCTAGATCATCCACACATGTTCTATATATTGAGTAGAAGAGGTTCAGATGAAAGGTTGGTGATGATTGAAGGAGAGAGCAGAGATTGAGATTGAGATTTCATTGCTTGTAACTGAATTTGGTTTCACCAATTTCTTCACTTTCCATCCATTTTCTTGATTGCAACCTCTTCCATGGATGCTAGGGATTAATTCCAGATCATAATCAAGAGGAATTCGTGGCTGATTGGTGTTCTTGAGCTCAGATTTTTCCACCTGCAACTCAGAGTTGGTACCAAGAATAGAAGCCATTTCAATCAGTTCTATTGCATACAGAAGCTTGGAAGTGATTCACTGAAGGAGTCTGGAGCATTTGAAGGCTTGATTTGAGGTCTTGCTACTTCTGTGCACACGAATTTTTCAGGTTGGTAACCTTCAATCTCTAGCTTAAATTAGGTAGAATTAAGATGAATTAGGGTGTTAGATGCATTGTAGAACGGTGTAGGAAGGTTTTCAGATAGTTAATTTGAGAATTAGTGACCAATTAAGGATGTTACCATTTTCGGGTGAGAATTGGTTCTTGCGAATCTTGAGGTTTCAGAGAGAATAAAGGGCATGAATGAATTCGTGAGGAAATTTGGGACAAGTTTCATGTATAGACCACTTGCAATGGAGGATCCTAGAGAGAGTTAGGGTTGGGGACGATGACCGAAGCACCACCGGCGGTGGCCGTGATTACGCGCGAGGTTCAGAGTTTCAAAAGGTTGAAGATGATCCCAGAGCCCTTGGATCAGGGTAGGACGTTTGACCAGATGAAGATCCAATGGCCACGCATTAATTTCATTTTGTGAAGAATCTCTGACTTAATGAAACGGTGCGTTTCATTAATCAGTTGTGTTTTGGGCTTAGTGAATTGGTTGATACCTGCACCCCCCTGATGGCCCAATCCATGAATTGAACTGCCTTTCACTACTATTTGCACCGTGCATTTATTATTTTTCTTGGATTTTCTTTAATTTTTCATTTTATACATGGTTCATGATTAAATCATAAAATATTGAAAAACAATCCAATTGACCCCATTCTTTTTGCATTGAATTCATGATTGAATCTAGTATTTTTTCGATAAACAATAATTTTATTTCATGAATTTTCTAATTTTATGGGAATTTTTACATTTTAATTGATGTTAAAATGGTCATGTTTGATACTTGATTTTGTGGAATTTTGTGTGATCATGTGATGATGATTTTGATCTTGATTTTTTGTGAGTAATTAGCATAGATATGCATGCTCCCCATATATTTTTCTCACATTTTTGTGATGAACCTAGGTGGTAGTTTAGGTTGAAACCTTTAGAAGCTCCATTTTTAGGGTTTATGGTTGATACCTTTGGATTTAGGACTTAATTTTAGGACTTAATAGATGACTTAGTCCCTGGTTTTTGTATGAGGAATTCTTAATTGAATTAGGATCCCTTAGGAATTTTTGTAGAAATTTATAAGATAGTTTACTATTTTTGATTGATTTTAGTTTGAGTGCTAGTTTTAGATGATTCTAAGGCACTAACTCAACTAGATTAACATCTTTAGTTCCCTTAGATTAGGGTTTTGCTTTGCTTGTTCTTGGATGATGATGAAGGCAAGTTGAAGATGCATTGGATTTCTTGAAGAGGCTTGGATTTGAAGGTCTTCCCTTCTTGTGGTGTAGTTTGGATTAGGTTAATATTAGGGTTTTGTAGGCAGAGCTTCTAGATAGTTTTCTTCCTTCATAAACATGGATGATGTTGATCACTTCCATTCTTCCCTATGATGAAAGGTCCCTTTGTAAAGGCCTCATCCCTCCTTTGGTAGGATGTGTGGCTCTTTGCAAATTGGTAGAACCTTTGAGGGTCCCTTTCTCTGATGACATGATGCTCAGTGGTGACCTTTGGTCTTCACTCTGCTACCAATCATCCAAACTTTGCTCTAGATAGATGAATCTTTCTACCTTGTTAGAGGATGGAGTTCCTTGCTTGAAGAAGATTGAAGGATGGAGTTGATACTTCTGTGTGATTGAAAATCACCTTGAGAAGCTGAAGCTTGTAGGAGAAGAAGACCAAGTGGATATTGGTAAAGCAAAGAGAGCTGAAGCTTGAAGACCAAGTTGACACTTGTGAAGAGGATCCAATTGAGATTGAGTGAAGAGCTGAGGCTTGAGGAATAAAGAATAAGTTGATACTTATATTGATGCATTGAGAGCCTGAAGGAGTTAAGTTGAGACTTGTAGTTAGGAGTAAAGCCTGAAGGTGGAATTGACTGAAAAGCTGAGGCTTGAGGAAGAGAGAATAAGTTGATACTTATGTTTGATGGGTTGAAACCTTGGAGGAGCAAGTTGATACTTGCTATTGAGGGTGATAGCCTTGAGGGGTGGTTGAAGTCTGAAGACTGAGCTGCTGTCAGAAGATTGCTTTACTGTGGGAGTGGTTGATCTGTTTCCTTTCTTGTTTGTTCTCTTTTCTGTACTGATGTGCCTTGTTTGACTTGCTTGATGCATTAGAATAAGTACATGTTTAGACTGATTTAAACTAGGAGCATGATTGCACTAGAGGTTGATTTGCTCCCTCTGCTTGTATTTTTACTGTGTGGCTTTGCTTGCGGGTATTCGGTAGAGCCCAACTCCCTTGCCCATGTGGTTTGTGTTTGCTTGATGGCATTTTATTTCATTTCCTCTGTATGATTGCAGTCTATGTTGCTTGATGGCATGTTATTTCTTCTGTATGATTACAGATATTCATATCTGGCTTAAGGTTGAGATGAGCTGTGGAGGCTGATGCCCCACACATTTCCTCCCTCACTTGCATTGCATGCATTTTACAGTCGTTTACTGTTTACTGTTTAAGCTGATGCTTTATCTGTTTCTGTTTATCATTGATATGATCCCCTATGACTCTCACTTCCTTTGATAAAGAAGTGATGATAGAACTTTAGGTTGAAACCATGCATGATAACTTCTAGGAGTTCCCTGTTTCAAGCCTCAACCATAGGATGAATCCTTGGAATGACAACATTAGGACTTGATAGTCTCCCCTTAGTTGAACCTGTTCGTTCTCTCTTCTCATCTCAAAACAAATTAAAATACAGTAATAAAGGTTAACTGACGTCATACGTTACGAGCCTTAAGCTATCTGAGAAAGATTTGTTGGAGAGTTCTTTTCAACATCTTGGATGTTTAGTATGGTACCCTTTGGGTGACATGCGACGCATTCACTCTCAGGTCATAGTCTCTAGTGTGATACTAGTTGAAAACAAACATAAAAAACAGTTCTTCCGTAAAAGACAGAAAACAAACTTCAAACCTTTTTGCCCCGTGGACCCATAATTCAAAGGAAGCTTTTCTGAAGAAAAGAGTGTCGTTAAACTTCAGCGCCACTGCAAACAGGCTTTGTCCCTAACTGCTGGAACTGCTGTTTAACCCTACTCGATAAAAACAGATGAATATGAATCCCCGTAATCCGTATTATCCCGAACTACGTAAGCTCTGGTCTCTCATACCTGTTGAGAGTACGTAGGCACAATACTGACGTATTGGCGAGCCACCTTCCCCTTAACCCGTAGTTAGCCGAACTACGTTGACTCTGATTTCTCATTCTTTGATGAGAATACGTAGGCATAAAGTGCGACGCTTTGCCGAGTCATTTTTATTTTCTTTTCAGACCAGCCTTGATAGGTAGATAGATAAAACCAACCCATCTAGTAAACACAAACAAGCGTGGATCCCATCGAGTACGATGGACGTGAGGGGTGCTAATACCTTCCCCTTGCGTAACCGACTCCCGAACCCAGACAATGGTTGCGACGACCTTGTCTTATACCTTTTTCGTCAGGTTTTTCCGATCGTTTCCTTTCCCGCTCCGAGGGATAAATAACGAAAGGTGGCGACTCTTCTGTTTTGCCTACACCTTATTTTCGCGGAAGCGACAGCTGGCGACTCTGCTGGGGACTTGATAATTTCCTGGGATCCAACGTCCCGTATGCGAGTCAGTTTGGGGATCCAACGTCCCCTGCGAGAGTCAATCCTAGCGCTTGTATGATTACTTGTTGGGTTGTGTTTATTTATCGCACTTTATTTCCCGCATTTTATTTCCAGTATGATATGATTATCTATGCTGTTGTGGGAGGGGCATTCTGATGAGTGAGAAGCCAAACCCAGGCTTGAGTGTACTTAGCATTAGTTGTGGAAATTAGTGGGCGCGTGCTTGCTTTGCAGGCACTAGTGTCTCATGAAATCCACGCTCAGACGAGGTTCTCCCGGTTGACTTCTTTTTCAACCCTTTGGGTTGAGGGGGCTGTTGGTTTGGAGGATTATCGACTCTGGGGACCGATCATTTGGAATTCAGCCGAGTGAGGCCGCTTCAGGATCTGGTGATGCCACACCTTCTGGGTATCGTATCACCCCTCTTGAATGTCTGTGACGCTGAGGACCGCATAGGATGCCGAACTTGTGTCAGTTTAGGTCCATACCTGTGAGCAGGGTTGGGTTTGTTGCAGGCAACCTTAACCTTCAGACTACCTGGTTTTCTTGATAGTGAATCAGTTTTGTTGGTACCGGAGGTTCTCATCAGATGTATTTGTTCTTGATAGAGCAGGTTTATGATTGGGATCAGAGGATCTCATCATCAGATAGATGTTTGTTCTTGACAGAGCAGATTTATGGTCCTGTATCAGAGGGCCTTATTATCAAATGTGTATTTGCTCTTAACATAGCAGGTTTATGATTGGGATCAGAGGGTCTCATCAGCAGAGATATGTTTGTTCTTGATAGAGCAGAGTTTCAGTCCTGTATCAGAGGTCTTTATTATCAGATGTTTGTTCTTGATAGAGCAGAGTTTTGGTCCTGTATCAGAGGTCCTTATTATCAGACGTGTGTTCTTGACAGAGTAGATTTGTGGTTCGATATCTGGGTTTTCTTCTCATCAGAGATAGTGGTTGTTCTTGACAGAGCAGCATTGGGGTTTTGTTGATACAGAATCTTCACCTTCATCTCTTCAACAACGCAGTTGTCTTGATCTCCTGCTGCATGATTGCATTTTACATCGCTTTGCACACTCATTTGCATTTCATTAACGTGTGTCTGTGTTGCAGGTACCGTTTCCCCCGATTCAGGATTTCTGGCCTTCTAGTGCGCTATTATGGGTTCTCTGAGGAAGACCGTGGCTTACAAGCTCCCTGCCCCTGATGTGGTTCAGCTGACTGGTTTGATTGCTTTAGCAGATGATTTTGTGAGAGATGAGTTCAAAAAGTCTTACGGCAAACTGCTCAGTTTGGTTCGTAAACCTTCTGCGTTTGAGTTGAATGGGTTGTACGCTCTGCTGCAGTTCTACGATCCTCCGTTGAGATGCTTTACTTTCTAGGACTTTATTCTCGCACCCACACTAGAGGAATATGCTGATTTGTTAGGTGTGTCTATCAAGAGGCAGATGCCTTTTGTTCATATGGATGCTGAGCCTAATCTGGCTAGTCTAGCTCCGTCACTTCATCTGGATGCCTCCGAGTTGGTATTGTCTAGTTGGAACAAGGTTCCCGGTTTCTCCTTGCAGTTCTTAGTGGGAAAGGCTCAGCAGTGCGCCAAAGACGGATGTTGGGTCGTGTTCAATGCCATTCTCGCTCTGTGCATATATGGCATCATTTTGTTCCCCAATATGCCCGACTTTGTAGACTTCGACGCATTTCACATCTTTGCTTCAGGGAATCCAGTCCCTACCTTGATAGGAGATGTCTACCATTCTGTCCACTATAAAAACGAGAACAGAAGGGGTAAGAATGTCTCGTGTTGTGTGCCCCTACTCTATAGATGGCTTGATAGTCATCTACCCAAGAGGGGTCCCTTTGCTTCGTCTGCAGCCACAACTGAGTGGCCCGAGCGTTTGATGAGTCTGTCAGCGAAGGATATTGACTGGTTTGATAGAGATAGGTTGGGCACCGAGATCATCTTCAGCTGCAGTGGGTTTCCGAACGTGCCTTTGATAGGCAGGAAGGGCTGTATCAACTATAATCCATCTTTGCTGGTCCAACAGTTTGCCTACGCTTTGAGAGCTCCGCCGAAGGATGAAGAGGTGCAGGAATCTCTGTACCTCACTGGTCTTCTAGAGGGGGATATGTTATCCAAGCTTCAGTACACTTGGAATGGTATCAGTAAGCGGGGAAAGCCGTTGCTGGGGAAGAGCAATAGCCAGGCCTACGCTCCGTATGTGACTTGGATCAGAGCCAGAGCAGATGCTATAGGGATGCCGTTTCCTCATGCCAAGCCAAAAAGCCCTTTAGTGATTGAAGAGCCTACCGCTGTGCCTATTCAGCAGCACAATCAGGTGCTAGCTGAGCGAGATGAATTGAAGAGGGTAAATGAAGAACTGGAGAAAGAATTGGCTCAACTCAGAAGCGAGAGAAGCGAAGCCGTTCATTCCTTCAAGAGGCAGACAAAACTGGTGAACCAGCTAGGGACAGATTTGACTAAGCAGATAGCTGAGCGTGAGCGCATGGGTTGAGACTTCAAAGCTGTCAATGATGTACTGGCCACTAAGAAGCAGCACTTGGATGAAGCGTATTGGAGGATATCCAAGTTTAACCAACATTGGAAGGCCTCCCTAGCCAACAGGAAAGAGCGGGAGGACAAGCTGATGCAGCAGATCTCCAAGTTGAAAGCCCAAGTGAAGGCTAGTGAGAAGAGGTTTGATGAAGAAACTGCTCGTAGATATGCCGCCGAAGGCCAGCTCAACAGGGCTCTTGCTAACCTGAAGGAGCGCAAACTGACGTTTGAGTCCAAGAAGCGGAAGCTAGAAGATTGTTTCGGCGAAGGAGCATGGGAAGATTCGGTCGAAGGTCTTCAGTACACCATTATGCAGAGGGAGTTACTCATTGAAGGGTTACTCACTCGGCCTGATCATCCAAAAACGAAGGGGTTGTTAGAAGAGTTTCGCGCCCGTGGTCGTGCTTGACTATTTGTATTCCTTTTGTTTGATCATTGTTGTATGCTGACCATCACCAGGCTTGTTGGTTGAGGTCATGTTATTGATTCATCTTGTACTCAGTGACGTTGTGTACCACCTTGATGGGATTTCTTCATATATATGAGATGTTATTTCCATGACTGGACTCAGACTTCTTATTATCAGCACTGGCACTCAGGCACTAGGATCGGGGGGAAATCTCCCTAACGCACAGACACACGTTTGCATTTGCATGAAGCATTTGCATAACGATCACTTTGTCGTTTTTTTCCTAACCCTTTTAATTTTTCAGGTTGTTTCAGGTTGTTCCAGGATTGATCAGAGACCTATCCACCGCTATCCGACCAGAGCAAATCAAACCAGAATCATGGAGCAAGTGCAAACTGACGTTCAGGAACTCCGAGAAAGGATGGACCGTTTCATGGAGCTCATGCAAGCGGTCGCCAATGGCCAGGATCAACTTAGAACCCTAGTTCAGCCTCTGATATCAAGGGTCGACAGTAACGGGGTACTTCATGGTGGGACCGTGCCTACCTCTCCACCAGTTGAGTCTCCTCAGAATGGCGTCCCTGTGACCGGGGGGAACGGCAGTGCCAACGACAATGTGATAGCTAACATGGGACTTAATGGTAATACGACGGGCGTCGGTAATGAGAATTTTGAAGCTAACGTCAATGTTGGGCTGGGCAACGGCAATGCGGGTGTTGGAAATCTGTTCGGGCCTCAGCCGTGGTTAGAAGACCGTCAAGACGATGTGTTCTCTCAAAGAGGTGCTGAAGGGGAGCTGACTGCTGAAGCACGGCTTAGGTTCAAGGCACTCGAGGGCAAGATGAGGAACTTCGAGAACCAGAACACCATGGGTGTTGACATGTCCAAGTTGGGACTGATTGCTAATTTCAAGGTGCCTCCCAAGTTCAAGGTACCTGACTTTGAAAAGTACAAGGGCACTGTTGCACCCCAAAATTTGACCAACATTCCTTTACCTAACTTGTGGTTCATCTCATTCACATTGACATGTGTGCAGTAGATCAAGAGGTATGATTACCAATCAAGAGCACCCAAGAGTTTGAAGCTAGCCAAGAAGGTTATTCAAGTGTTCAAGGGTTGATATCTTTGTCAGAGAAGTCAAGAGATCCTCAGAGAGATTGGTTGAAACCAAGGTTGTGTGCCTCCTAACTTGAGAGTTGTGGGAGCCCCTCAGATGATTCTGAAGCTATGAGGATGGATTTGAAGATTTGAGAGAGCTTATGAGATGTCTTTAAAGCCATCATGAAGCCTAGAGAGGTCATTGTGCAAGGTTTAAGAAGACTCAGCCATGAGTGGTGTAATTAGGGTTTGACTGGGTCAACCCTAGGTCAACTGATGATTTGGAGAGGGTTGAGACCTAATCCAAGAGCCATGTGATCATGGATTGATGCATTGAGATTCTATAAGGATGATTCCAAGATCAACTTATCATGATTGAGGAGTTTAAGAAGTTTCAAGCTAGGGTTTCTAAGGCTTGACAGTGTAAAATCCCCTAGTTTGATCCCTATCTTCCAGACAGTTTAGCTCAATATGTGATTGTCATCTCATATTGTCCCCAACATGAATGTTTTAGGGCATGACCTTAGCTTTAATTTTATTACTAGAAGTCCTTGATAGGATTTATAGAGCTCAAGTTATGACTTTGACAAGTTACAGGTCATCTGAGGTATGTGAATCTGGGGCCTTGAAAGTCACCCAACTTGCATCCAACTTTTGCCCAAGAAGGATGATTCCTATGAACTTTTGGTCAACATGAATGTTGTTCCTTATCGTATTAGCTTTCTAGAGAGTACTATAAGTCCTTGATAGGATTTGTAGAACTCAAGTTATGGCTTTGACAAGTCAAGGGCATTTTGGTCATTTGGAGATTATAGGTCATTTCAAGCATAAGGCCATAACTCCTAATTCCAAGATTCAAATGGAAAAATCTTCAACATAAAACTTGATTAAAATGATGTTTTAAGGCTAGTAAGGGGGTCATGAGATGTTGAAAAGGCTTGTAGCTCAAAATGGTAAAAATGACCTAAAATGGAGGCATAAGTTAAATAAGTCCAAGTTGGAAATTGAAATTTCCAAGCTACACATCCAAACCATGGCATGTAATAGGTCATTTTGACTCCAAAGAACATTTTAGAAACAATGGTTCAGCCACAATTTTGATTTGAGGCCTATATCATGGACTTGCTTTAGAAAATGGTTACTTGCATATTAAGGTACAAATGCAAAACACAAGGAAACTCAATACACAAGCTATCTAAGTATCCTAACATGTCATGTATCTCATATAAGAAGATTTTCAAGTCAGAATGAGCTGCTGCAAGAGGCATAGCATGAGATGGCATGTGAGATGAGATGAAATCAAAAACTCATGGCATGAGAATCCCAAATTCTCATTGGATGATTCCAGAAAGTTCTGGATGGGTCTGAACCATCCTATATAGTGTTTAGAACTTGCTCAGATGCAAGGTTGGTGAGAGAATAGAGAGGAGAGTGAGATAGCCATTTCAATTTCTTCCATTGCAAGTTGAAATCAAATTTTACTTTCCACACCATTTCCATTGCTTCTTTCAATCCCAACACCTTCCATTGATCATATTGAATGTGTGCATACCAAATTGAGGGCAAGATCATGAAGAATTAAAGAGTTGGCATTTGGATTTTGGGAGCTGCAAGTCACCATCGAGTTTGGAGATTCAAGCTTTCTTGATCAAATCTTTTGCAAACAGAAGCTTTATCATCAATCAGGGAAGGTTTCTGAGGAGCTTGAGAGCTTGAAGACTTGTTTGCTTTGTTGTTGTTTTAGGGTTAGGAATTAAGTAGAGCTTAGACTTAGTTGATTTCTTTCTTAAACATGGATGGTATCTTTCACCTCCATTCTTCCCCATGATTCAAGGTCCTTCCATGGTATTCACCTTCCTCCTTTGGAGGGATAAGTGATGGTACCTAGGAGGTAGAACCTTTAAGGGAACCATTCTTTTGATGTTAAACCCTTATAGGTCACCTTTGGTGGTCAATAAGCAGTTTAATATCCTAGCTTATCCAGTTAAGTGATTTCTTCTGGTTTGAGTATCTTGAGAGATGTTAGGCTTGAGTGTGAAGATTAAGACTTCATTGAAGAGTGTGGAAGAGGATGATTCCCTAAGCATTGCCATTTCAGTTGAAGCTTGAAGAGCAAGAAGATCAAGTTGATACTTGAAGATCCAGTAAAGATTGAATGAAGAGCTGAGGCTTAAAGACTGAAGGATGAAGTTGACATTTCCAGATGATTGAGGACTACCCTGAGAAGCTGAAGCTTGTAGAGGGGAAGACCAGGTTGAGACTGGTAAAGCAAAGAAAGCTTGAGAGCTTGATGACTGAGTTGATACTGAGGAAGGAGATTCAATTGAGATTGAGTGTAGAGCTGAAGCTTGAAGAACAAAGGATAGGTTGATACTTACTTTGAAGCCTGGAGATCCCAAAGGAATCAAGTTGATACTTGTGGTTAAGAATGAAGCCTGAAGGTGGAACTGATTAAGGAGCTGAAACTTGAAGAAGAAGATAAGTTGAAACTTATGTTGAAGGGTTGAAACCTTGGAAGCAAATTGATAGTTGTAAAGAGTGATGGAAGTCTGAAGACTGAGTTGCTGTGAGAAGAGCTGAAGCTTGGAGTTGAGAGAGAGAGGAGTTGATCTGCTTTCTTGTCTGTTTTGTTTTCTGTATTGATGTGCCTTGTTTGACTTGCTTGATGCATTAGAATAAGTCCATATCTAGACGGATTTAATCTAGGAGCATGATTGCACTAGAGGTTGAGTTGCTCCCTCTGCTTGTATTGTTACTGTATGGCTTTGCTTGCGGGTATTCGGTAGAGCCCTGCTCCCTTGCCCATGTGGTTTGTTTTGCTTGATAGCATGATGTTATTTCTTCTGTATGATTGCAGTTTACTGTTTTTGCTTGATAGCATGATGTTTTACTTTTCAAGTATGATTACTGTTATTCATTCTGGCTTGAGGTTGAGATGAGCTTGTGGAGGCCGATGCCCCACACACATTTCCTCCCTCACTTGCATTGCATGCATTTTACTATATTACTGTTTACTGTTTAAGCTGATGCTTTGTCTGTTTCTGTGTATCATTGACATGATCCCTTAGGACTCTCACTTCCTTTGATAAGGAAGTGATGATAGAACTTCACGTTGAAACCTATGCATGACAACTTCTAGGAGTTCCCTGTTTCAAACTTCAACCATAGGATGAATCCTTGGCATGACAACATTAGGACTTGATAGTCTCCCCGTAGTTGAGCTTGTTCTCTTCTCATCTCAAAACAGCTTAAGATACAGTAATCATGAATGATTTCTTTCGTATGTTACGAGCCTTAAGCTATCTGAGAAAGGATTGTGGGAGAGTTTCTTTTCCACAGTTTGGATGTTTAGTATGGCACCCTTTGGGTGACATGCGACGCATTCACTCTCAGGTCATAGTCTCTAGTGCGATTGAAATTGCAAACACAATAAAAAACACTTCTTCCGTAAAAGACAGAAAAACAAACTTCAAACCTTTTTGCCCCGTGGGCCCATAAATCAAAGGAAAGCTTTTCTGAAGAAAAGAGTGTCGTTAAACTTCAGCGCCACCGCAAACAGGCTTTGTCCCTAACTGCTGGAACTGTTGTTTAACCCTACTCGATAAAACAGATGAATCTGAATCCCCATAATGCGTAGTATCCCGAACTACGTAAGCTCTGATCTCTCATATCTGTTGAGAGTATGTAGGCACAATACTGATGTATTGGCGAGCCACCTTCCCCGTAACCCGTCGTAGGCCGAACTACGTTGACTCTGATTTCTCATTCTCTGATGAGAATACGTAGGCATAAAGCGTGATGCTTTGCCGAGTCATTTTTTCTTTTCTGTTTTAAGCCAACCTTGATAGGTAGATAGATAAACCAACTCGTCCAGTAAACACAACAAGCGTGGATCCCGTCGAGTACGACGGACGTGAGGGGTGCTAATACCTTCCCCTTGCGTAACCGACTCCCGAACCCAGACAATGGTTGCGACGACCTTGTCTTACCCTTTTTCGTTAGGTTTTTCCGATCGTTTCCTTTCCCGCTCCGAGGGATAAATAACGAAAGGTGGCGACTCTTCTGTTCTGCCAGCACCTCATTTTCGCGAAAGCGACAGCTGGCGACTTTGCTGGGGATCGAACCCAGAATCTCTGGTTCTCCGGTTCCCATGCGAGAGTCAATCCTAGCGCTTGTATGATTACTTGTTGGGTTGTGTTTATTTATCGCATTTTATTTCCCGCACTTTATTTTCAGTATGATATGATTATCTGTGCTGTTGTGGGAGGGGCATTCTGATGAGTGAGAAGCTAGACCCAGGCTTGAGTGAACATAGCATTAGTTGTGGAAATTAGTGGGCGCGTACTTGCTTTGCAGGCACTAGTGTCTCATGAAATCCACGCTCAGACGAGGTTCTCCCGGTTGGCTTCTCTTTCAACCCTTTGGGTTGAGACGGTTTTTGGTTTGGAGGATTGTCGACTCTGGGGACCGATCATTTATGACTCAGCCGAGTGAGGCCGCTTCATGAGCTGGTGATGCCACACCTTCTGGGTATCATATCACCCCTCTTGAATGTCTGTGACGCTGATGAACGCATAAGATGCCGAACTTGAGTCAGTTTAGGTCCATACCTGTGAGCAAGGTTGGGTTTATTGCAGGAAACTTTGACCTTCAGACTACCTGGTTTTCTTGACAGCGAATCAGTTTTGTTGGTACCGGAGGTTCTCACCATCAGATATATGATTGTTCTTGACAGAGCAGGTTTTTTGGGATCTGAGGATCTTATCATCAGATGTGTATTTGTTCTTGATAGAGAAGGTTTTGATCAGAGGATCTTATCATCAGATGTGTATTTGTTCTTGACAGAGCAGGTTTATGACTGGGGTCTGAGGATCTCATTATCAGATGTTTGTTCTTGATAGAGCAGAGTTTTTATCATCAGTTGTTTGTTCTTGACAGAGGAGATTTATGATTGGGGTCTGAAGATCTCATCAGCAGATGTATGTTTGTTCTTGACAGAGCAGAGTTTCTTGGTCCTGTATCAGAGGTCCTTATTATCAGACTTTTGTTCTTGACAGAGCAGAACTATGGTCCTGTGTATATGGCCCTATCAGATGGTTGTTCTTGACAAAGCAGATTTGTGGTCCGATACTAGGGTTTTCTTATTATCAGATATAGTGGTTTTTCTTGATAGAGCAGAATTATGGTTTTGTTGATACGGAATCTCCACAGCACAGTTGCCTTGATCTCCTGTTGCATGATTGCATTTTACATTGCTTTGCATACTCATTTGCATTTCATTAACATGTGTCTGTGCTGCAGGTACCGTTTTCCCCGATCCAGGATTTCTTGCCTCCTATTGTATTTGTTATGGGTTCTCTGAGGAAGACCGTGGCTTACAAGTTATCTGCCCCTGATGTGGTTCGGCTGACCGGTTTGATTGCTTTAGCAGATGACTCTGTGAGGGATGAGTTCAGAAAATCTTACGGCAAATTGCTCAGTTTGGTTCGTAAACCTTCTGCGTTCGAGTTGAATGGGTTGCATGCTCTGCTGCAGTTCTACGACCCTCCACTGAGATGTTTCACTTTTCAGGATTTTGTTCTCGCACCCGCGCTGGAGGAATATGCTGATTTGTTAGGAGTGCCTATCAAGAGGCAGATGCCTTTTGTTCATATGGATGCTGAGCCTGATCTGGCTGGTTTAGCTCCTTCACTTCATCTGGATGCCTTCGAGTTGGTATTGACTAGTTGGAACAAGGTTCCCGGGTTCTCCTTGCAGTTTTTAGTGGGAAAGGCTCAGCAGTGCGCCAAAGACGCATGTTGGGTCGCGTTCAACGCCATTCTCGCTCTGTGCATATATGGCATCATTCTGTTCCCCAATATGCCCGATTTTGTGGACTTCGATGCATTTCATATCTTTGCATAAGGGAATCCAGTCCCTACCTTGATAGGAGATGTCTACCATTCTATCCACTACAAAAACGAGAACAGGAGGGGCAAGAATGTCTCATGCTGCGTACCCTTGCTTTATAAATGGCTTGATAGTCATCTGCCCAAGAGGGGTCCTTTTGTTTTGGCTGCAGCCACAGCTGAGTGGTCCGAGCGTCTGATGAGTTTATCTGCAGAAGATATTGACTGGTTTGACAGAGATAGTGTTGCACCCCAAAATTTGCCCAACCTTTTCTAACCTAGGTTTATGTTTCAATTGCATAGTCATTTGCATTGTCATCACGTACATAGTGTATTCATCTGCATTGCATAGCATAAGCAAGATATCTTAATCAGGGGATCAAGTGCTATTCTTGTCTCAAGAGGCATATTCAGAGGGTTTCATTCATATTCAAGACTATTCATGTCATCAGGGAAGAATGTGAGTCTTGAAGAGTTGACAGATCAATCATGGGGTTCTCTCCTATCTTGAGGTTGTTTTTAAGAGGGTGTATGAGCTATGAGCCAAGAGCATGGAGTGTGTATGGATGTTATGGAAAGTCTAGATGATCATTTTGAAGAAGAGCCAGGTCATTGGAATGATTGCAAGAGCCTTAGTTGAAGACATTCAACTAGGGTTTTATCTAGGTCAACCCTAGGTCAAAGACTTGTTTTGAAAGGAATCAAGGCTCATTTGAAGAATATGGGATTCATTATTTGCTATATGGATATGGATGTGGTGTTGTGCCAAAGAAGAATCAACAGGAGTTAAGGAGAAGAGGAGTTACCAAATTAGGGTTTCAGTGTAAAATCCCCTGATTTAGGTCAAACTTCAAAGCAGTGTAATTCAAAATGCAAGCTTCATACGAACTTTTGGTCCACATGAGACTTGTATAGCATCTTCATAGATTTAATTTGAGTGGTGGAAGTCATCAAGATGATTTATAGAACTCAACTTATAGCTCGTGGAAGTTACAGGTCATCTGAGGACACTAAAATTTGTCTGTGAAAGTTGTCTGTCATCCAAGCAACTTTTGACCTTCAAGGAGTTTTCAAATGAATTCTTGGAAAACATAAGAGTTGTTCCTCATGATCTACCCTTTCCAAAAAGGTATGGTATGCCTTCATATGATATATGAAGCTCAAGTTATAGTTTGTGCAAGTCAGGGGCATTTTGGGAAAGTGGAATTATATGTCATTCTTAGCGTATGCCTAAAACTCATACAAGGAAGCTTCAAATGAAAAATTTCACAACATCAAAGTTGTTCAAAATGACATTTTAAGCCTATTAAAGAGGTCATGGAATGTTGGAAAAGCTTGTAGCAGGAATTGACAAAAGTTGGTGAAAATGACTTAAAAAATGGACATAAGTTGAAAAAGTTCAAATGGAAAATTGGTTTGGGCAATATATAAATCCAAAATGGGTCATGTAATATATCAAATTGAGTCTAAACAACATTTTAGAGACAATGGTTTAGCCACAATTTTGATATAGGGCTTTAAAAATGGACTTGCTTTGTAATTCCATTACTTGCATAATAAGATACATGTGAGAAACTCAACCTAAGGTAAAGGAATCCCTTGTTTTTCACTCATATCACTCCAATTTGTCATGAAAAGAGATTTTAAAAGGTGGTTAAGGGGCTGTTAGTGGATTGAAGTGAGATATCATGAGACATCAAAATACCATATCATGAGAAATTCATGAAATTTCTAGAATCATCCAAGATTGATCTAGAAGACTCTAGATCTTTCCATGCTCTCCTATATATTGGATTGAGATCATTAAGAGTAAAGGTTGGTTATAGTTGATGTTGAATCCATTTTCTCCATTTGCAAATCATATTGAATCTTCATTTTTTTCTATTCACCATTTTTCCATTTTTCCCACATTTTTCTACACTTGAAAACTCAAATTTTCAATTCCATTTTTCTCTCACTTTTGGTTCATTCCACCATTGCAAATACATTCCTTATCATTCTTACAATTGATTCAACACTTTTTTGACCATAATTGATGCATGAACCAAGCTACACAACTCCATTAAAGTGAGCTCCAAGTGAAAAATTGATTTTTTGTTTTCCATCAATTCACTCCTTTCTTCCCATCCAAACACCTTCCTCATCAATTATAGGACGTGTCCACATCATTTTCTCAAAGAATTGGTGATCGAGTGAAGCTCCATAAGCCATTTTTCGGAGGTATAAAGAATTCGACATAACTCATGATTTATGAGTCTTTCTTGCATTATTGTTGTTGCATTACATTGCTCTCATCTCCTACATGGATTCTAGTACAAAAAAGATGGGTTTTATGACAATTTTTGGTTCTTGAGTTTTTCTTGAGGTGCCACGTTTTGGGAGTTAGAGAGAGTTTCAAGAAAATCTAAGACCATATTTGGATTCCTTGATTTTTTTCCTTCAAGTTTGACCAAAATTTTGTGCGAAACGGATAATTATTGATGGAGTTATGGTGCTTCAAAGTAGCAAAAAACTCATGTTCATGGAGCTGCGGGTTACTATTCACAAAGTTGAAAATTTTGATTTGGAGAAGAAGGTGTTAACACCGTCGGATGCATTTCCAAGTCAAGGTTTCTTCCATTCATCCAACGCCTCTCACTGCGCCACGCAATCGGCCACATAAGCCTCATGCCACTTTTATTTATTCATGTTATTTTCTTTTATTTTCCTATTGCCATGTTTCTTTTATTTTTTCTGTTTTATATGCTGACTTCAAATAATCATAAAAAATAGGAAAATTAGTCTTTTTGATCCCCATCTTTTTGTGCTGAATCTATAAGATGTCTAGGATTTAATAAAACTGGAATTATAATTTTACCATTTTTTGACATTTTCTTTGGATTTTTTACATTTGGGTCGTCATAAAAAGGTCAATGCTGGTGCTATCATTTTGTCGAATTTCTTTGACCTATCAAAACACAATTTAAATGTCAATCCTTTTGCAGGGATCTCATACACACGTTGAGGTATTGTGATATATTTTGTGGGAATTTTATTGTACCATTTTAATTGGTTTTGGATGCTTTCTTTAACATGCTCCACTTTAATCTTTCCTTTGGTATACATGAGATATCTTGCAATGTTTTCATCTTATTTGACCATTTATCTTTGGATATTTTTGTGGTATCTCTCACCCCTGGTTTGTGGCTTGATGTAGGGCATTTGAATTTTTTAGCCCCTTTGCTATTCTTCTTATATTTTTGTATTCGAACTTGTAATTTGGACTTCCGAACGGACTTTATTTTTGTTAAGGCTCCAACGGCCGATTTGTGTTTGCGTGGTGAACGCCGTGGTTTATATTTCTTATTATAGATAGGTTAGAGGTATTTGAAGACCCCTTAGGTGGCTGTTATTTGTATGTGTAGCTTGCCCAATTATCGACTTGTTTGCATGATAGCACGTTGCGATTCCAAATAGTGGATTACGCGTTTCATTCGGAGTTTTCACTCGATTCTTTGCATATGATCACTTGATATTTTCTTATTCCATCCATGAATGGGCTTGAGGTTGAGACAGACCGTCCTCCCTCCTTTGCATTGCATTTACCATTGCTATATTCATGTTCACTTGTATGCGGTTATTACTTGTATTTCCGTTTCTTCCTTTCGTTTTCCTTTCCCGTAGGACTTCCATTCTTCCTTATTCAAGGGAGGATGTGATAGACATTAGGAGCTAATCCATGTATGATAACATTAGGGTAGATTTTATTCCCTTTTTAACCCTAGGATTTTAGAGTGTCATCTTTTCTTTCTTCAAAACAACAGAAAAACATTAATAAAGGTTATAACAAAATCAATTCATTTCTTTCGTCAAAAGATTCGAACAAACATCAACCTTTTTGTCCTTCGGGGACTGATAATAAGAAAACCCTTGTTTAAGGTGATATTTTTCATAAAAGACATTTGAACAGCTTGTGTCGTGCGTAGCCCGAACTACGTTTGCTCTGATCTTCCATGTTGTGTGGAAGTACGTAGGCATAGGATGCGATATCCTAGCGAGCAACCTTCCCCACCTTCACCCGTAGTTAGGCGAACTACGTTGACTCTGATTTCTCGTTCCAGACGGGAATACGTAGGCATAAAGTGCGATGCTTTGCCGAGTCATGTTTTCTTTTCTTTTCAGACCTCATCCTTTAATTTAGATAGAAGTGTAATCCGTACAAACCAAGCAAGCGTGGATCCCGTCGAGTACGACGGACGTGAGGGGTGCTAATACCTTCCCCTTGCGTAACCGACTCCCGAATCCAGGTTTTGGTTGCGATGACCGTACCTTTTCCCGTCTTTGCGTTAGGTTTACTCTGAGCGTTTCCTTTCCCTCCTTTGGGATAAATAACGCACGGTGGCGACTCTTCTGTATTGCCGGCGCCGATTTTCGCAGTAGCGGCAGCTGGTGACTCTGCTGGGGAAAATTCAACGGTTCCCTACGCGAGTCAATCCTAGCGCTTGTTTTCCCGTCGTGGGCTTTGTATGGATTTACATTTCTGTATTTACATTTCAGCATTTTATTATCATTATTATTGTTGTATTGTGGGTTTGATGGGGGTTCTATGATGGAGAGATAAGCCGGACCTTGGCTTGAGTGCACCTAGAATTAGAGTAGAGATTAGTGGGGGTGTGCATGCTTTGCATGTACTAGCTTCCCGCGAAATCTACGCTCGGACGAGGTCTTTCTGGTTGACTTCTTATTTCACCATTTGGGTGCAGTGGGCTGTTGGTTAGTTGGATTGTCGACTCCGGGGACCGATCATTTGGAAGTTGGCTAAGTGAGGCCTCTTCAGGATTTGATGATGCCACACCTTCTGGGTATCGTATCATCAACCCTGAAAGTCTGTGACGCCGATGACCGCATAGGATGCCGTACCTTGTGTCAGTCGTAGGGACACCTACCTGTGAGAGGGATTTGGGGCATGCAGGTAACTTGACCTTCAGACTACCGGTTTATTTCTTATGAGATACAGGATCGTGGATATTTTAGGGGCTGTTATCAGAGCTGTCAGAGACCAGGTGTGGGTTATATTATTGGGTCTATCCGAGACCAGGATGGAGTTCTTCATGAGGTCTGTCTGAGACCATTGTGTGAGGAGTATTGGAGGGTCTGTCTGAGACCTGTTCTTGGTGTGATTTGGGCTTCTCAGTCAGGGCACTTGATCCCTGTTGCAGCTACTTGCATTGCATTGTTTGCATAACCATTTATCATTGCATTTCATTAACGTTCACGGCGCTGCCCTGTATCAAATGTACTAGCACTAGAATGGGGGGAGTAATATTCCCCAATGCACAGGCACATATTGCAATTTTGCATACATACTCATATTTGCATTACAGGTTTGTGATCCGTGTATCTTATCTCCTGCATCCATTCCAGGTAATTGCAGGATTGCAGAAAAAAGAGTCCACCGTTACTTTACCAGAACTAATCACAAGAAGATCATGGACAACGTGCAGAGTGAAATGCAAGAGATGCGTGACAGGATGGCCCTGCTCATGCAAACCATGGAGACCATCGCCAAAGGACAAGAGCAGCTGCAGAATCTGGTTCAACCGATAGTCGCACGGGCTGAAAACAACGGGACACCGTGTAACACCCATTTTAATTATTTAGTCATTTTATTATTATTTTAAATATTATGTGTTGGTGTGCCCTTTGGTGGGGGTGTATTTGGTGATGTTTGGTGGGTGTCCCTAATGTGGGAGGATTATTGATGGTGTTTTGGTGAATATAATAATATAGTGTATAATATTGATATTGGTGGGAATATTATTATTATTATTATATTTATTATAGTTACTATTGTTATTAACATTATTATTATTTTGGTGAGATAATAATAGGATTATTATTACTATTATTATTATTATTATTTTATTAAGTTATTAACATTATTATTATTTTGGTGAGATAATAATAGGATTATTATTACTATTATTATTATTATTATTATTATTTTATTAAGTTATTAACATTATTATTATTTTGGTGAGATAATAATAGGATTATTATTACTATTATTATTATTATTATTTTATTAAGTTATTAACATTATTATTATTTTGGTGAGATAATAATAGGATTATTATTACTATTATTATTATTATTATTTTATTAAGTTATTAACATTATTATTATTTTGGTGAGATAATAATAGGATTATTATTACTATTATTATTATTATTATTTTATTAAGTTATTAACATTATTATTATTTTGGGGAGATAATAATAGGATTATTATTACTATTATTATTATTATTATTATTATTATTTTATTAAGTTATTAACATTATTATTATTTTGGTGAGATAATAATAGGATTATTACTACTATTATTATTATTATTTATTATTATTATTATTATTAAGTTATTATTATTATTGGGATTAGAGAATTAAAATAGAAACGTGAGGGATTAGTAGTTTTACGATACATTGTGAGAAGTTAGAGAAAGTGGAAAAAGAACGATAGAAAGGAGAGAACGGAAAAGGGAACGGAAAAGGGAGCGAAGAACGAAGGAACAGGGGAAAATCAGAATTGACCAAACCTTGGAGGATTCTTTCATCGATCAACCGATTAACAAGGTAAGGGGGGAGAAACTTGATTGGGAATGGTTTATACATGTATAGGGTAGTTGGGGATTCCTTAACCCCGTAGGAAATTGATCGATATATGATAATATATATTGTTATGTTATGATTGATGATGATTGTTGTTAATTATATAGTAATCGTTAATGAATTGGTGTTTTGGATGATTTGGCATATAGGGCATATAGGGTGTTTTACAGTTTTTAGGGAAAATTCTGTATGGCTTTTGAGGTATCGATAAAATGTGTAGGTGATGATTTTGGGAATAGGAATTAGAAGCCTATTGGGTTACGGTAATGTGCAAGATTGGTACTAGAATAGACTGAGGATCTGAGTTGAGATGATAGGTACAGTTTAGCCTTGATGCACTGTAAGAATGATGAGTGTGGGAACTAACTTGTGTACTTGGTGATAGTGCATGTTTCCCGTAATAATGACTGGTGGACAATTAGTTGATGTATATGTATGTAGTGATCAGTAGGATCGCGTACCCCCGAGTGGTGGGATATGTTATATCTTGGTGTTAAAGTATGAACTTGTTTACTATTTGGTTGATTTATATGGTGTTGGTGTATGTTATATCTGTACATATGTGCATTGGTGTATGATGATATGATCAGGAGGATCGTGTGCACGTTGAGTGCCTAAATATATTAGTTATGCATTGGTGTGTGCATATCATGGTGTTTTGGTGGGATGAATCATGTCTCAGGAGGAGCGTAAGTGATTCATCCGTACTCCTTTGTGGAGAATGGTGGGGGATAGATCATGTCTCAGGAGGAGCGTAAGTGATCTATCCAAGTTCGATTGAATGAACCAACGAGTCGGTACCGCATGCATGGTGTTGAGTTGCATTTTGCATTATAATATGTTATATTGTAATTTGAACAGTAGGTTCGTTATATGGTGTTGTTGGGGTGAATAATTGATGTGTTGGTGTGTTTTACTGCCTTATTACATGTATTACATTACCATTATATTTTTGATCATGATTTCTCACCCCTTTGTTATTGTTGTGGTTTGTGCTTCTTCGGAAGTACAGATAATCCAGGTGCTTAGCTAGCTTGGATATTGGTGTGATTGTCGAGTCTAGGATGCTCTGATACGTAGCACGGGACTTGGGCGTTTTTATTTGTTTTATGTTGAACTGATATTTTATTTCCCTGTGAACGTATCAAACCTCTATTGGATGTTATTATTTGATATTCCGCTGAAGTTGGAGATAAACCTTTTTATAAGGAAACGTTGTTTTATGTGATATCCCACTTGGGAGAATTGGAACTCTGATTTTGTTTATTTATAATGTTTATTAATTTAATTGATTTTGGAAGTGGGTTGTTACAATTGGTATCAGAGCAGGTCGGTCCGTCCGGCCAGTGTTGTTGAGTCGAGTTGAGTCTGTCCTTTAGGATGTAGTTGAATATCTTTTAACCTGGTGTTGTTGTTTTGAGCAGTATGGCAGGAAGGAACGATGCTGCATTGGCTGCTGCTATGCAAGCAATGGCACAGGCTGTTGCTAATCAGAATCAAACTGCAGATGCCCAATTCAGGAGTTTGGCGCAGTTTCGGAGCAACAAGCCGCCAACGTTCGAAGGGGGAATTCTGGACCCCGAAGCTGCTCAGAAGTGGCTGAAGGCAATTGAGAAGATCTTCAGAACTATGGATTGTAGTGATGAGCAAAAGGTGAGGTTTGGTACTCACATGCTGGAGGGTGAGGCTGAAGCCTGGTGGGACAATAGTCGCTAAAGATTGGAAGCTGCTGGAACTGCCATTACGTGGGAGGTGGTTCGGAAGGGTTTTCTGGAAAAGTATTTTCCAGAAGATATCCGAAGCGCTAAGGAAATTGAATTCTTAGAGCTGAAACAGGGTAGCATGACTGTAGCAGAATATGCTGCCAAGTTTGAGGAGCTGGTGCAGTATTGTCCCCACTATAATGTGGAAGGGGCAATGACCTCTAAGTGCTTAAAGTTTGAGAATGGACTGCGTCCAGAGATTAAGTTGGGGATTGCTTGTCAGAAGATCAGGAGCTATCCTGAGCTGGTAAGCAGGAGCAGAATTTATGATAATGATAACCGAGCAAGGATTGCGCACTACAAATCTGTTAATGACCGTAAGGGTAAGCAGAGGTTTAGTGGTACTCCTTATAGTGTTGCTGCTGATAAGGGAAAACGTAAAGCTGTTTTGATAAGAAGCCTAGAGATGGGAGAGCATCTGCTGAAGGGAAATGTTTTCGGTGCGGTGGTATGGGACACCGTGCTAATGATTGTCCCTAATGAGGCCAAGAAATGTTTTAAGTGTGGGAAACCAGGTCATGTGATAGCTGATTGCAGAGCAACTATGCCGACCTGTTATAACTGTGGTGAGAAGGGTCATATCAGTACACATTGTGAGAAGCCGAAGAAGCCTCAAACGTCTCCGGCTGGTGGAAAAGTGTTTGCCTTGGCAGGAACTCAAGCTGCCAGTGATGAGCGTGTGATCAGAGGTACTTGTATTATCAATAATATTCCTTTGATTACTATTATTGATACGGGTGCAACACACTCGTTTATTTCTGTAGATTGTGTGGAGAGGATAGGTTTGGTGCCGTCCACTCTGGAGGTACAGATGACTATTGAGACACCCTCTATAGGTTCAGTGACTACTTCTTTGGTATGCCTGAAGTGTCCGCTGACTATTTTCGGTAGAGAATTTGGAGTGGATCTGATTTGTCTACCACTTGATAAGTTGGATGTTATTCTGGGTATGAACTGGTTAGAGTTCAACCGAGTCTACATCGATTGTTTTCGGAAGGAATTGTTGTTCCTGACCCCTGAAGAGGAAGTTGTGGCAAGTTCTTTGTCTAATAAAGAATTGAGGGCCTTGTTGGAAGATGAAACTAGAGTGTTTGCCTTATTTGCAACTTTATCGATGGATAACAAAGTTCCAATGGAGGAATTAGCAGTGGTGAATGAATTTCCAGAGGTGTTTCCTGACGACATTACGGAATTGCCTCCGACGCGAGAAGTAGAATTTGGTATTGATCTTGTTCCTGGTACGAGACCTATTTCTATGGCGCCGTACAGGATGTCTGCAGTGGAATTGGCGGAGTTGAAGTCTCAGATTGGAGAATTGTTGGATAGAAAGTTTATTAGACCAAGTGTATCACCGTGGGGAGCTCCAGTGTTGTTGGTGAAGAAGAAGGATGGTAGTATGCGTCTGTGCATCGATTACCGTCAATTGAATAAAGTGACTATTAAGAATAAGTATCCTTTACCTAGGATTGATGATTTGATGGACCAGCTGGTGGGAGCTCGTGTATTTAGTAAGATCGACTTAAGATCGGGTTATCATCAGATGAGAGTAAAAGAAGGTGATATTCAGAAGACTGCTTTTAGGACTCGATATGGACATTACGAATATGCTGTAATGCCGTTTGGAGTGACTAATGCACCGGGAGTATTTATGGAGTATATGAACAAAATTTTCCATTCTTACTTGGATCAGTTCATTGTAGTGTTTATTGATGATATATTAATTTATTCTAAATCTAATGAAGAGCATGCAGGACATTTGAGAATTGCCTTGCAAGTGTTGAAGGAAAATAAATTATTTGCTAAACTGTCAAAGTGTGACTTTTGGTTGAAGAAAGTAAGTTTCTTGGGGCATGTAATATCTGAAGATGGAATAGCGGTGGATCCGTCAAAAGTAAGTGCAGTATTGCAGTGGGAACCGCCGAAGACAGCGACAGAGATTAAAAGCTTTTTGGGGTTAGCCGGTTATTACCGCATGTTTATTGAAGGGTTCTCTAATTTGGCGTTGCCATTAACTCAGTTGATGAGAAAGAACCAAGTTTCTGTATGGGATGCTGCTTGTGAAGAAAGTTTTGAAGAGTTGAAAAAGAGATTGACTACGGCACCGGTGTTAGTGTTACCGACTCCGAGTGAACCGTTTGTGGTGTACTGTGATGCGTCTAAGATGGGATTAGGCGGGGTTCTGATGCAGAATGGTAAAGTAGTAGCATATGCATCGCGGCAATTGAGAGTGCATGAGCGAAATTATCCGACTCATGATCTCAAATTAGCTGCGGTTGTTTTTGTGTTGAAAATTTGGAGACACTATTTATATGGTTCAAGATTTGAAGTGTTTAGTAATCATAAGAGTCTGAGATACCTGTTTGATCAGAAAGAGCTGAATATGAGGCAGAGAAGATGGTTGGAATTTTTGAAGGATTATGACTTCAGTTTGAGTTATCATCCAAGAAAGGCCAATGTAGTGGCAGATGCTTTGAGTAGGAAAGCAATTCATATGGCAGCTCTGATGGTGAAAGAAATTGAGTTAATTGAACAGTTTAGAGATTTGAGCATGGGTTGTGAGACTACTGCAGATAGTGTAATGTTGGGTATGTTGCAGGTAAATAATGACTTCTTGGATATGATTAGAGAAAATCAGAAGTTGGATGTGAAATTGGTAGATTTGATGCCTGGAGTAGGGAGCGACTCCGATAGTGACTTTAAATTGGATAGTGCAGGTGTGTTGAGATTTAGAGGCAGGATTTGTGTACCAGATGATGAAGAATTGAAAAAGTCAATTTTGAGCGAAGGACATCGTAGTAGCCTGAGTATTCATCCGGGAGCTACGAAAATGTATCATGATTTGAAGAAATTATTTTGGTGGTTTGGTATGAAAAGAGACATAGCTCAATTTGTGTATGCCTGTTTGACATGTCAGAAGTCGAAGGTGGAACACCAGAGACCTTCTGGATTTATGCAACCATTAGAGATTCCGGTTTGGAAATGGGATTGCATTACTATGGATTTTGTGACAGGTTTGCCGAATACAGCGAGAGGTTTTGATGCTATATGGGTGATTGTGGATCGATTGACGAAGTCTGCACACTTCGTGCCGATCAATATTAGTTTTCCGTTGACGAAGCTGGCGGAGATTTATATTCGGGTAATTGTGAAGTTACATGGTGTTCCGTCCAGTATTGTATCGGATAGGGATCCACGGTTTACTTCAGAATTTTGGAAAAGCTTGCAGGAAGCTTTGGGAACTAAGTTGAAATTGAGTTCAGCTTATCATCCGCAAACTGATGGTCAGTCGGAGAGGACTATTCAGTCGCTTGAAGATTTGTTGAGAGCTTGTGTGTTAGAAAAGGGTGGTGCGTGGGATACTCAATTACCATTGATTGAGTTCACGTACAATAACAGTTACCATTTGAGTATTGGAATGGCACCGTTTGAAGCTTTGTATGGGAGGAGGTGTAGGACTCCTCTGTGTTGGTATGAAACTGGTGAGAATGTGGTGCTTGGACCAGAAATTATACAGCAGACTACAGAGACAATTCAGATGATTCGTGAGAAAATGAAAGTGTCTCAGAGTAGGCAGAAAAGTTATCATGATAATCGGAGGAAAGAGTTGGAATTTTGTGTAGGTGATCACGTATTCCTAAGAGTTAATTCGATGACCGGTGTGGGTCGTGCATTGAAGTCAAGAAGCTGGATCCTAAGTTTATTGGACCTTATGAAATTTTGCAAAGAGTTGGTGTTGTGGCCTATAGGGTGGCGTTGCCGCCTGAGTTGTCGAATCTACATGATGTGTTTCATGTGTCGCAATTGCGAAAGTATGTTTCTAATCCATCTCATGTGATTCAGAGAGATGATGTTCAGATTCGGGAGAATCTTACTGTTGAGACGATGTCGTTGAGGATCGAGGACCGTAAGATGAAACAACTCCGAGGGAAAGAGATACCTTTGGTGAAGGTAGCTTGGGGAGGTGCTGCAGGAGGCAGTGTGACCTGGGAGTTGGAAAGCAGGATGCGAGAAGCGTATCCGGAGCTATTTCCATCCGGTAATTTTCGAGGACGAAAATAACTAAAGTGGGGGAGAGTTGTAACACCCATTTTAATTATTTAGTCATTTTATTATTATTTTAAATATTATGTGTTGGTGTGCCCTTTGGTGGGGGTGTATTTGGTGATGTTGGGTGGGTGTCCCTAATGTGGGAGGATTATTGGTGGTGTTTTGGTGAATATAATAATATAATGTATAATATTGATATTGGTGAGAATATTATTATTATTATTATATTTATTATAGTTACTATTGTTATTAACATTATTATTATTTTGGTAAGATAATAATAGGATTATTATTACTATTATTATTATTATTATTTTATTAAGTTATTAACATTATTATTATTTTGGTGAGATAATAATAGGATTATTATTACTATTATTATTATTATTATTTTATTAAGTTATTAACATTATTATTATTTTGGTGAGATAATAATAGGATTATTATTACTATTATTATTATTATTATTTTATTAAGTTATTAACATTATTATTATTTTGGTGAGATAATAATAGGATTATTATTACTATTATTATTATTATTATTTTATTAAGTTATTAACATTATTATTATTTTGGTGAGATAATAATAGGATTATTATTACTATTATTATTATTTTATTAAGTTATTAACATTATTATTATTTTGGGGAGATAATAATAGGATTATTATTACTATTATTATTATTATTTTATTAAGTTATTAACATTATTATTATTTTGGTGAGAGAATAATAGGATTATTACTATTATTATTATTATTATTATTATTTATTATTATTATTATTATTATTAAGTTATTATTATTATTGGGATTAGAGAATTAAAATAGAAACGTGAGGGATTAGTAGTTTTACGATACATTGTGAGAAGTTAGAGAAAGTGGAAAAAGAACGATAGAAAGGAGAGAACGGAAAAGGGAACGGAAAAGGGAGCGAAGAACGAAGGAACAGGGGAAAATCAGAATTGGCCAAACCTTGGAGGATTCTTTCATCGATCAACCGATTAACAAGGTAAGGGGGGAGAAACTTGATTGGGAATGGTTTATACATGTATAGGGTAGTTGGGGATTCCTTAACCCCGTAGGAAATTGATCGATATATGATAATATATATTGTTATGTTATGATTGATGATGATTGTTGTTAATTATATAGTAATTGTTAATGAATTGGTGTTTTGGGATGATTTGGCATATAGGGCATATAGGGTGTTTTACAGTTTTTAGGGAAAATTCTGTATGGCTTTTGAGGTATCGATAAAGTGTGTAGGTGATGATTTTGGGAATAGGAATTAGAAGCCTATTGGTTACGGTAATGTGCAAGATTGGTACTAGAATAGACTGAGGATCTGAGTTGAGATGATAGGTACAGTTTGGCCTTGATGCACTGTAAGAATGATGAGTGTGGGAACTAACTTGTGTACTTGGTGATAGTGCATGTTTCCCGTAATAATGACTGGTGGACAATTAGTTGATGTATATGTATGTAGTGATCAGTAGGATCGCGTACCCCCGAGTGGTGGGATATGTTATATCTTGGTGTTAAAGTATGAACTTGTTTACTATCTGGTTGATTTATATGGTGTTGGTGTATGTTATATCTGTACATATGTGCATTGGTGTATGATGATATGATCAGGAGGATCGTGTGCACGTTGAGTGCCTAAATATATTAGTTATGCATTGGTGTGTGCATATCATGGTGTTTTGGTGGGATGAATCATGTCTCAGGAGGAGCGTAAGTGATTCATCCGTACTCCTTTGTGGATAATGGTGGGGGATAGATCATGTCTCAGGAGGAGCGTAAGTGATCTATCCAGGTTCGATTGAATGAACCAACGAGTCGGTACCGCATGCATGGTGTTGAGTTGCATTTTGCATTATAATATGTTATATTGTAATTTGAACAGTAGGTTCGTTATATGGTGTTGTTGGGGTGAATAATTGATGTGTTGGTGTGTTTTACTGCCTTATTACATGTATTACATTACCATTATATTTTTGATCATGATTTCTCACCCCTTTGTTGTTGTTGTGGTCTGTGCTTCTTCGGAAGTACAGATAATCCAGGTGCTTAGCTAGCTTGGATATTGGTGTGATTGTCGAGTCTAGGATGCTCTGATACGTAGCACGGGACTTGGGCGTTTTTATTTGTTTTATGTTGAACTGATATTTTATTTCCCTGTGAACGTATCAAACCTCTATTGGATGTTATTATTTGATATTCCGCTGAAGTTGGAGATAAACCTTTTTATAAGGAAACGTTGTTTTATTTGATATCCCACTTGGGAGAATTGGAACTCTGATTTTGTTTATTTATAATGTTTATTAATTTAATTGATTTTGGGAAGTGGGGTGTTACACACCGCATGGTGAGAATATTGCTGCTTCTCCCCGAATTGAGAATCGTCAAAGTTCTGATGCTATTCCCGTAACCAGTTTGAATGCTGGAGAAACTGGTCTTGTAGGTGGAGGTGGGAACGCCGGTAATATGAATGCCAATACAGATACTGCTGGGTTATTTGTGGGTAATGTCAACCAGGATTTCAACGGGGGCGTTGAGAATGTCGGATTGAATGGTAATAATGGTAACCAGGGGTTCCAAGGTGCGAATATGGGATATGGCAATGTGGTTGGCGCCAAGGCTGGATATGGTGACCATGGTTATGATAACATGGGCTACAGAACGGGTATGAATGATGGCCAGGAGATGGGCAATCTGAGGTATGACCCCAGGTATTTTCAAACAGGTTTGGGTCGTAACACCGGACGTGCTGCATATGACGAGGTACCTCGCTGGGAGGATCGTCAAGAAGACATCTTCTCTGGTCAGAACGAAGGCTATGGGAGACCCGCAGGAGACAACCTCCGAATGAGATTGCTGGAAGAGAAGGTAAATGGTTTGGCTAGCCAGAATGCTGTGGGGCTGGATATGTCCAATATGGGATTGGTACCAGGGCTGAGGGTACCTCTGAAATTCAAAGCGCCATCTTTTGATAAATATAAAGGGGACACGTGCCCGAGGGTACATGTTCGTTCATTTTACAGGAGGATGTCCGCGTATTCAGACGACAAAAAGATGCTCATGCATTTCTTCCAGGACAGCTTGTCAGGGCCGTCGCTGGAATGGTATATGAGCCTAGAGCCAACACAGATAAAAAGCTGGAAAGAGCTAGCGGAAGCTTTCGTGAAGCATTACCAATACAACAGGGATCTCGCCCCTAACCGGGTTCAGCTGCAAAGCCTCTCTCAGAAGCCCAGTGAAAGCTTCAAAGAATACGCCCAGAGATGGCGTGATTTGGCTGCCAGAGTACAACCTCCTATGGTGGAGCGTGAAATGATGGACTTGTTCGTAGGGACATTCTCAGGAATGTACTATGACCGGCTGCTCAACTTCTCAATGAGTACCTTCTCCGAGTTGATCCTGATGGGGGAGCGTATAGAAAACGGGATAAAAATCGGTAAGATTCAAGCGGGAGAGTCTGCTTCAGCTGGAAGCAATAAGAAAGCTTTCGGGGGTAGAAAATAGGAAGATGCCAATTCGGTATGTAGCTCTCGGGGAAGAAATAGGGGATGGAGGCAATACCAACCGCAACAAGTTGCAAGTGTGACAATCCCCGCGCAACATCAGCAACAGCCGCAGCAGTAGGGGCAACAACATCCGGCTCAGCGAAGAATTCAGAACGGGAAGCCGAAAAGGGTATTTGATCCGCCGCCAGTATCGTACGCTGAGCTTCTTCAGAATTTGTTACGGTTACAGTTGGTCGAGAAAAGAATGATGGCTCCTCCGACAGGGATACCCCCACCCAGTTATAACGCTAATGAGCATTGTGAATTCCACTCTGGGGCACCCGGCCATAATATCGAAAACTGCCACGCTTTCAAGCATAAAGTGCAAGATTTGCTTGATAGCACTGCTATTAATTTTGGTACGGAAGGGCCCAATATTACACAACAACCAATGCCAAACCATGAATAGGCTGGAGTATGGTGGACAAAGAGGAGTTCTATAGTTCGGGTGGGCCGTTAAAAGTAGATCAGAACAGTGGCAGGCTGCCTCTAATAACTGATTATGAAGATAGCTGGTTCAGCAGCAGGACAGATGTGAAAGCCCGGTTCTCGGAAGCTGGCATTTTTCTTTGTTTTATCTTGTCATTTCTTTACGTTTGTAGTTTTTTTCCTGTTTAAAATGCAATCTTGTTTGTAAAACTCGTTGTGTTCATTCGATTGATGATAATGAAATAAATATGCATGTTTTGATTAAATCCATTCGTGTTCACTAATTGTTTTTATAAATGTCCAACACCTGGTTAAGAGGAATCTGGGGAGGATGACAAAAATGAACGACATGCAGCTTCTGATTGTATGCTTTTGAAATAAAACCTGTTGATGATGTACAGGCATTGTTTCAAATCCCTAAACACCGGAGTTATAAGGAAGATAATCCCTTGTCAACCCCTTTGAGCCTAGTAGTAGGAGTTTCTTTCTGCGAATGAAAAACCCTCAATCTTAACCTGGGGCAGGGTAGGTGTTATCTAATTTGACTGAGCGTTCAAGTTGCAAAAGGAGTGTCCGTTCGAGGATCAGTCACACCTCTAGAGGTTGTGCCTAAGAAACCACAATGGTTCAGCATTAGGAGTGAAACAGTCACATCATTCCCCAAAGAGTCAGACAACCAGCGTCACACGACTTGTTCGAAAGAAAAAAGAGAAAAAAAATCAAAAGCCCGCTAAGTCAAGAAAAGAAAACAATTGACTTAGGCAAAAATGAGGGCATCCCGCTGGACTAAAAAAAACCAAAAGAACTCAAAAGAGTCAGTCCAGGCAAAAGTTAGGGATATGAAAAGAAAAAAAGATGAAAGGATGGAAAAATCCTCAAATGAAATACGAGTCGTGTGACCTCAAGTGTCAAAGACGAAAGGTGAGTGGTTGTCACTCCCAACAATCATAATTTCTCGAACTATCACTCCTATCTTTCAGCCTCTGAGAGGTGAGTGCTAAGGTCGAATTAGCTGAACATAGGATCGGAGAACATCAAGGAGAATGGGTGGGTTAAAATAAACTTTGAGCCTTTATCCTTTCCTTCAAAACCGTGAACCTGACCACGTTATAACCTTCAAAAGTCCTAATTGAAGCAGGTTGTTTCGAAAGCATACTTCGGTAAAGGTCGCGTCGATTCTGACTCCTGAAAGGGTTCCTCTTACCATGTTGGTACTGATGTTGATAAATGTTTTGTGCATTATATGCTATAAACTATTTTTCCCTTCTCCCAGTGAACAGATTGGATGTCAAAACTATCATATGTGGTGCATTAATACGTCTTTTACGCAGAACAACTTGTTTTACTTGCGAGTAAGCGCTTGACAGCAGAAAAGTTTCCTACAGTGGAAAGTATGGTCAGGATAGAATGCAGAGCGCCCGAATGCTCCGCAAGCCGGGGCAAGCCATTAAGTGCTCCCCAGTCAGGTCAGCCATTCAAAGTCAGTTACTCTGGGGAAATCAGGTCGAGATTCGGTAAATCTCTCGTAGTTGGAGGTACTGCTCTAGATCAGCTAATCAGGGGCAAAGTCATTGCAATCAGGGGCAGGCCATCTTAAGAGCGCAGAAGTTATTCTTTACTCGAGGGGCATTTGGTGTGAAGTATTTCTCCGAAGTTCAGAATGCTAGGGCAGTTCATATCAGACCAACGGGGTACGAATGTTCAGATTCCCTTTTGAGGACTATCCCCACAGAGGTCCCACAGACCGGGGCATATCAGAAGCGAAGGAATTGTTCTTCTCCGTATCATCAGAGCTACTCAGAGCTATTCGAGCAGATTCAGTCAATCTTAAAGTGTGAGATGAATGTCGGGAAGTCATGTTACGGTCTTCCGATTCTTCACCCAAATCCATGTTGGCGATCACTGTGAGGCCCATCCGTGTTGGCGCATCAGTTTCCAAATCCAATCGTCATCAGTACGCAGGAAGACTCCGTCTATTTTCTCCAACAAAAGTCCAGTTTTTCAGTGGCACGGGTGAGCTATCCCCAGAGAAGTCCAATCATACTTGGCACATCTGCTAATCCCCAGCAGAGTTATATTCCCCAGCAGGGTGTTACTTCAACGAGGTGTTTGGTTAAGTTCCCAAATTCCCCAACGGAGTTGATGCTACTCTTCCAGCATTTATTTTGCTGGAATAATTCTGTGATATCCGGTTTATCCCCAGCGGAGTTGGCTTCGTCTTCAGCATTTATTTTGCTGAAATGGTTTTCTGTACCCGACTTTCTCCAGCAGCCCGAGCCTGTATTAGCATATTGCATGCATCATCATATTTGCATCATACTTGCATCTAACCCAAATACGTAGCATTTCCATGCTATATGGAAACATTACGTCATTATCGAACATACGTATTCGGAAACATAAACCAGGTTGGTTACCTCGTTGGTTTCAGATGTTTGTTTTTCCCTGCAGATAATTGAGATTATGATTCAGGAAGATGTTCGGATAGTCGGATTTGTGGCGCAAGGCGAGCAGTGATCGTGTTCGTCCTATAATGTGGACCCCTAGAAGAGTTGCTTGGTTGAGTTTCTCTTTTCCCCAGCTGAGTCCTTCTCAGGTCGCTGTTATGTCGACATTACAAGATTTCATAGTTCAGATTTTTTGGAGTTATCGCCGTGATTTCCCCAGTAGAGTTTTCTTCCCCATCAGAGTTGCTTGGTTAAGCTTCTCTTCTTCCCCAACGAAGTTTTCTTCAGACTGTTGTCATGTCAGTATTGAAAATCTTGAAATTACTACCTGCCGTCGAAGTAGGTGTTTGACTGCTGTCGTCAGAATTACCCCAGTAGAGTTTTTCTTCGGATTGTTGTTACAAGAATCTTGTGGATTAAACCTTCGGAGTTATTACCCTGGTTGAAGGAGTTATACCCTGGTTGAAGGAGGTATACCCTAGTTGAAGGAGTTATACCCTGGTTGAAGGAGTTATTACCCTGGTTAAAGGAGTTATTACCCCGGTTGAGGGAGTTGTTGCCCTGGTTGAAGGAGTTATACCCTGGTTGAAGAAGTTATTACCCTAGTTGAAGGAGTTATTACCCCGGTTGAGGGAGTTGTTGCCCTGGTTGAAGGAGTTATACCCCGGTTGAAGGAGTTATTCCCTGGTTGAAGGAGTTATTACCCTGGTTGAAGGAGTTATACCCTGGTTGAAGGAGTTATACCCCGGTTGAAGGAGTTATACCCTGGTTGAAGGAGTTATTACCCTGGTTGAAGGAGTTATACCCTGGTTGAAGGAGTTACTACCCTGGTTGAAGGAGTTATTACCCTGGTTGAAGGAGTTATACCCTGGTTGAAGGAGTTATACCCTGGTTGAATGAGTTACTACCCTGGTTGAAGGAGTTATACCCTGGTTGAAGGAGTTATACCCTGGTTGAAGGAGTTATACCCCGGTTGAAGGAGTTATACCCCGGTTGAAGGAGTTATACCCTGGTTGAAGGAGTTATACCCTGGTTGAAGGAGTTATTACCCTGGTTGAGGGAGCTGTTACCCTGGTTGAGGGAGTTGTCACCCTGGGTGATGGAGTTACACCCTGGTTTGAGGAGTTATTATGCCTTGTTTGAGGCAGTTTGTTATCCTGGTCGATGGAGTTGTTACCTTTTGTCAAAGAAATTATTATCGGTGTTGGCAGAATCATTACCCGTGCTAACGGAGTGGCTCCCTGCGGAATTATTTGTTCAAGTATCTGTGTCGTCGGAGATGTATCCCACAGAGTAACTTGTTCAAGTCACCGGATGCCTGATTCGCGCTTTACGTAGCATTTTGTTTGTTTCTCTACAAATGAAGGTCAAGACTTTTGTGTTTTCGACGTGGTCCTTTGAATCGATGCATGCTTATTGTAGCAAAATTTGGAATTAATTATGGATTCAAGGCCTGTGGCGTCACGCAGGTGGTTGAGGACGAAATCAAGTCAGTTCTTATCAGATAATTGATCAGTTGTTGTCGTGACAGCCGGATTCGGTTTTCTGAATGATATTTTCCCCAAGCAGTAGTCGTATTAGCAATTTGATTTTGCGGTTGGAAAATTTCCGGGTTCTTTCGTATTCAACCGTCTCGTACCTCGAATGTCTGAAGGCTGCGCGCTCCTCATCCAGTCGGGTCCAAGCCGCTTGAATAGGGGCAGCTGTTGCACCCCAAAATTTGCCCAACCTTTTCTAACCTAGGTTTATGTTTCAATTGCATAGTCATTTGCATTGTCATCACGTACATAGTGTATTCATCTGCATTGCATAGCATAAGCAAGATATCTTAATCAGGGGATCAAGTGCTATTCTTGTCTCAAGAGGCATATTCAGAGGGTTTCATTCATATTCAAGACTATTCATGTCATCAGGGAAGAATGTGAGTCTTGAAGAGTTGACAGATCAATCATGGGGTTCTCTCCTATCTTGAGGTTGTTTTCAGAGGGTGTATGAGCTATGAGCCAAGAGCATGGAGTGTGTATGGATGTTATGGAAAGTCTAGATGATCATTTTGAAGAAGAGCCAGGTCATTGGAATGATTGCAAGAGTCTCAGTTGAAGACAGTCAACTAGGGTTTTATCTAGGTCAACCCTAGGTCAAAGACTTATTTTGAAAGGCATCAAGGCTCATTTGAAGAATGTGGGATTCATTTTTTGCTATATGGATATGGATGTGGTGTTGTGCCAAAGAAGAATCAACAGGAGTCAAGGAGAAGAGGAGTTACCAAATTAGGGTTTCAGTGTAAAATCCCCTGATTTGGGTCAAACTTCAAAGCAGTGTAATTCAAAATGCAAGCTTCATACGAACTTTTGGTACACATGAGACTTGTAGAGCATCTTCATAGCTTTAATTTGAGTGGTTGAAGTCATCAAGATAATTTATATAACTCAAGTTATAGCTCGTGGAAGTTACAGGTCATCTGAGGACACTAAAATTTGTCTGTGAAAGTTGTCTGTCATCCAAGCAACTTTTGACCTTCAAGGAGTTTTCAAATGAATTCTTGGAAAACATAAGAGTTGTTCCTCATGATCTCCCCTTTCCAAAAAGGTATGGTATGCCTTCATCTGATATGTGAAGCTCAAGTTATAGTTTGTGCAAGTCAGGGGCATTTTGGGAAAGTGGAATTATATGTCATTCTTAGCGTATGCCTAAAACTCATACAAGGAAGCTTCAAATGAAAAACTTCACAACATAAAAGTTGTTCAAAATGACATTTTAAGCCTAGAAAAGAGGTCATGGCATGTTGGAAAAGCTTGTAGCAGGAATTGACAAAAGTTGGTGAAAATGACTTAAAAAATGGACATAAGTTGAAAAAGTTCAAATGGAAATTTGGTTTGGGCAATCTATAAATCCAAAACGGGTCATGTAATATATCAAATTGAGTCTAAACAACATTTTAGAGACAATGGTTTAGCCACAATTTTGATATAGGGCTTTAAAAATGGACTTGCTTTGTAATTCCATTACTTGCATAATAAGGTACATGTGAGAAACTCAACCTAAGGTAAAGGAATCCCTTGTTTTTCACTCATATCACTCCAATTTGTCATGAAAAGAGATTTTAAAAGGTGGTTAAGGGGCTGTTAGTGGATTGAAGTGAGATATCATGAGACATCAAAATACCATATCATGAGAAATTCATGAAATTTCTAGAATCATCCAAGATTGATCTAGAAGACTCTAGATCTTTCCATGCTCTCCTATATATTGGATTGAGATCATTAAGAGTAAAGGTTGGTGATAGTTGATGTTGAATCCATTTTCTCCATTTGCAAATCATATTGAATCTTCATTTTTTTCTATTCACCATTTTTCCATTTTTCCCACATTTTTCTACACTTGAAAACTCAAATTTTCAATTCCATTTTTCTCTCACTTTTGGTTCATTCCACCATTGCAAATACATTCCTTATCATTCTTACAATTGATTCAACACTTTTTTGGCCATAATTGATGCATGAACCAAGCTACACAACTCCATTAAAGTGAGCTCCAAGTGAAAAATTGATTTTTTGTTTTCCATCAATTCACTCCTTTCTTCCCATCCAAACACCTTCCTCATCAATTATAGGACGTGTCCACATCATTTTCTCAAAGAATTGGTGATCGAGTGAAGCTCCATAAGCCATTTTTCGGAGGTATAAAGAATTCGACATAACTCATGATTTGAGTCTTTCTTGCATTATTGTTGTTGCATTACATTGCTCTCATCTCCTACATGGATTCTAGTACAAAAAAGATGGGTTTTATGACAATTTTTTATTCTTGAGTTTTTCTTGAGGTGCCACGTTTTGGGAGTTAGAGAGAGTTTCAAGAAAATCTAAGACCATATTTGGATTCCTTGATTTTTTCCCTTCAAGTTTGACCAAAATTTTGTGCGAAACGGATAATTATTGATGGAGTTATGGTGCTTCAAAGTAGCAAAAAACTCATGTTCATGGAGCTGCGGATTACTATTCACAAAGTTGAAAATTTTGATTTGGAGAAGAAGGTGTTAACACCGTCGGATGCATTTCCAAGTCAAGGTTTCTTCCATTCATCCAACGCCTCTCACTGCGCCATGCAATCGGCCACATAAGCCTCATGCCACTTTTATTTATTCATGTTATTTTCTTTTATTTTCCTATTGCCATGTTTCTTTTATTTTTTCTGTTTTATATGCTGACTTCAAATAATCATAAAAAATAGGAAAATTAGTCTTTTTGATCCCCATTCTTTTGTGATGAATATTTAAGATGTCTAGGATTTAATAAAACTGGAATTATAATTTTACCATTTTTTACATTTTCTTTGGATTTTTTACATTTGGGTCGTCATAAAAAGGCCAATGCTGGTGCTATCATTTTGTTGAATTTCTTTGACCTATCAAAACACAATTTAAATGTCAATCCTTTTGCAGGGATCTCATACACACGTTGAGGTATTTTGATATATTTTGTGGGAATTTTATTGTACCATTTAAATTGGTTTTGAATGCTTTCTTTAACATGCTCCACTTTAATCTTTCCTTTGGTATACATGAGATATCTTGCAATGTTTCCATCTTATTTGACCATTTATCTTTGGATATTTTTGTGGTATCTCTCACCCCTGGTTTGTGGCTTGATGTAGGGCATTGGAGATTTTTATTTGAATTTTTTAGCCCCTTTGCTATTCTTCTTATATTTTTGTATTCGAACTTGTAATTTGGACTTCCGAACGGACTTTATTTTTGTTAAGGCTCCAATGGCCGATTTGTGTTTGCGTGGTGAACGCCGTGGTTTATATTTCTTATTATAGATAGGTTAGAGGTATTTGAAGACCCCTTAGGTGGCTGTTATTTGTATGTGTAGCTTGCCCAATTATCGACTTGTTTGCATGATAGCACGTTGCAATTCCAAATAGTGGATTACGCGTTTCATTCGGAGTTTTCACTCGATTCTTTGCATATGGTCACTTGATATTTTCTTATTCCATCCATGAATAGGCTTGAGGTTGAGACGGACCGTCCTCCCTCCTTTGCATTTCATTTACCATTGCTATATTCATGTTCACTTGTATGCGGTTATTACTTGTATTTCCGTTTCTTCCTTTTGTTTTCCTTTCCCGTAGGACTTCCATTCTTCCTTGTTCAAGGGAGGATGTGATAGACATTAGGAGCTAATCCATGTATGATAACATTAGGGTAGATTTTATTCCCTTTTTAACCCTAGGATTTTAGAGTGTCATCTTTTCTTTCTTCAAAACAACAGAAAAACATTAATAAAGGTTATAACAAAATCAATTCATTTCTTCCGTCAAAAGATTCGAACAAACATCAACCTTTTTGTCCTTCGGGGACTGATAATAAGAAAACCCTTGTTTAAGGTGATATTTTTCATAAAAGACATTTGAACAGCTTGTGTCGTGCGTAGCCCGAACTACGTTTGCTCTGATTTCTCGTTCCAGACGGGAATACGTAGGCATAAAGTGTGATGCTTTGCCGAGTCATGTTTTCTTTTCTTTTCAGACCTCATCCTTTAGTTTAGATAGAAGTGTAATCCGTACAAACCAAGCAAGCATGGATCCCGTCGAGTACGACGGGCGTGAGGGGTGCTAATACCTTCCCCTTGCGTAACCGACTCCCGAATCCAGGTTTTGGTTGCGATGACCATACCTTTTCCCGTCTTTGCGTTAGGTTTACTCTGAGCGTTTCCTTTCCCTCCTTTGGGATAAATAACGCACGGTGGCGACTCTTCTGTATTGCCGACGCCGATTTTCGCAGTAGCGACAGATAGGCTGGGTACCGAGGTTATCTTCAGCTGCAGCGGGTTTCCAAACGTGCCCTTGATAGGCAGGAAGGGCTGTATAAACTACAATCCGTCTTTGCTGGTCCGACAGTTCGCATATGCTTTGAGAGCTTTGCCGAGGGAGGAAGGGGTACAGGAATCTCTGTACCTCACTGGTCTTCTAGAGGGGGATCTGTTATCCAAGCTTCAGCGCGCATGGAATGGCATCAGTAAGCGGGGAAAGCCATTGCTGGGGAGAAGCAACAATTAAGCCTACCCTCCGTATGTGACTTGGATCAGAGCCAGAGCAGATGCTATAGGGATGCCCCCCCATTTCCACATGCCAAGCCAAAAATCCCTCCAATGATTGAAGAGCCTACTACTGTGCCCATTCAGCAGCATAATCAGGTGTTAACTGAGCGAGATGAATTGAAGCAGGAAAATGAGGAACTGGAGAAAGAGTTGGCTCAGCTCGGAACGAAGTCGTTCATTCTTTCAAAAGGCAAACAGAGCTGGTGAACCAGCTGGGTACAGACCTGACTAAGCAGATAGCCGAGCGTGAGCGCATGGGTCAAGACTTCAAAGCTGTCAACGACGTACTGGCTACGAAGAAGCAGCACTTGGACGAAGCATATCGGAGGATATCCAAGTTCAACCAGCACTGGAAGGCTTCCCTAGCCACCAGGAAAGAGCGGGAGGATAAGCTGATGCTACAGATCTCCAAGCTGGAAGCCCATGTGAAGGACAGTGAGAAGAGGTTTGATGAAGAAGCCGCTCGCAGATACGCCGCCGAAGGCCAGCTCAACAGGGCTCTCGCTAACATGAAGGAGCGCAAACTGACGTTTGATTCCAAGAAGAGGAAGTTAGAAGATTGTTTCAGCGAAGGAGCATGGGAAGGTTCGGTCGAAGGACTTCAGTACACCATTGTGCAGAGGGAATTACTCGTCGAGGGGTTACTCACGCTGCTTGATCATCCAGAAACGAAGGAGTTGTTAGAAGAGTATCGCGCCCGTGGCTGTACTTGACTATTTGTATTCCTTTTGTTTTGATCATTGTTGTATGCTGACCATCACCAGGCTTATTGGCTGAGGTCACGCTGTTGATTCATCTTGTACTCGCTGATGTTGTGTACTGCCTTTATAGGCTTTCTTTATATATGAGATTGTTATTTCCATGATTGGACTCAGACTTCTTCTTATTATCAGCACTGGCACTCAGGCACTAGGATCGGGGGAGATCCCCCTAACGCACAGACACACGTTTGCATTTGCATGAAGCATCTGCATAACGAGCATTTTTTTGTTCTTCCTAACCCTTTTGTGTTTTACAGGTTATTTCAGGTTGTTTCAGGTGGTTCCAGGATTGATCAAAGACCTATTCACCGCTATCCGACCAGAGCTAATCAAACCAGGATCATGGATCAAGTGCAAACTGATGTTCAAGAACTCCGCGAAAGAATGGATCGCTTCATGGAGCTCATGCAAGCGGTCTCCAATGGCCAGGATCAGCTCAGAACCTTGGTTCAGCCTCTGATCTCAAGGGTTGATAGAAGTGGCGTACTCCACGGTGGAACTGTGCCTACTCCTCCACCAGTTGAAACTCCACAGAATGGTGTTCCCTGTGACCGGAGGGAAACGGCAGTGCCAACGGCAATGTGATGACCAACATCGGACTCAACACGACGGGCGTCGGTAATGGGAGTCTGGGAGCTAATGTCAATGTCGGGCTGGGCAACGACAATGCAGGTGTCGGGAATCTGTTTGGGCCTCAGCCATGGCTAGAGGATCGTCAGGACGATGTGTTCTCTCAGAGAGGTGCTGAAGGGGAGCTGAATGCTGAAGCACGGCTTAGATTCAAGGCACTTGAAGATAAGATGAGAGATATCGAGAATCAGAATACTTTGGGCGTTGATATGTCCAAGTTGGGACTAATTGCTGATTTCAAGGTGCCTCCCAAGTTCAAGGTACCTGACTTTGAAAATATAAGGGCACCACTTGCCCTCTGTGTCCACCTGAGATCGTATTACAAAAAAATGTCTGCTCATTCTGAGGACGAGAAGTTGCTGATGCACTTCTTTCAAGACAGTCTTTCCGGGCCATCCCTCGAGTGGTACATGAGTCTGGAGCCTACTAGTGTGCGCACATGGAAGGATCTTGCTGAAGCATTTGTGCACCACTACCAATACAATAGCGACTTGGCCCCGAACCGAGTCCAGCTGCAGAATCTGTCGCAGAGGAACAATGAAGGGTTTAAGGAATACGCCCAGCGGGTGGCGTGAGGTTGGCAGCCAGGGTTCAGCCGCCGATGGTTGAACGTGAGCTCGTGCAGATGTTCGTAGCCACCCTCCTAGGGGTTTACTATGAGAAGTTGGTCAGCGGTATGTCCGGAACATTCTCAGATCTCATTATCACAGGGTGAGCACGTCGAAAATGGGATCAAGATCGGGAAAATTCAAGGTGATTCATCCTCAGCTGGAGGCGGAAAGAAACCTTATAGTGGCAAAAGACGAGAAGGAGAAGCGAGCGCTGTGACCAACGCTCGAAAGGAAGGGTAAAGGTCCTCACCAGCAGGTGGCCAGTATAACTATCCCAGCAGTTCAACAGCCGCAGCAGTAGCAGCAACCGAATCAACAGGGATATAGAAAGTATCAGAATCGGGCACCTTTGGTGAACCGTCACCTCGAGACACCGCCCATGTCGTACGCGTAACTCTTGCAGACTCTGCTTCAGCTACAGTTGATCCAGAAGAGAACGCTGGCTCCCTTGATAGGGGCACCTCCGCCAGGGTACGACGCAAATGCCACTTGTGAGTTCCATTCAGGGGCACCAGGCCACACAATAGAGAACTGCAAAGCGTTCAAGCATAAGGTGCAGGACATGGTGGATGCCAAGATCATCAACTTCTCCGATAATGTACCAAATGTCACGAAGAATCCTATGCCGAATCATAGGGGAGGTGGAGTGAACGCCATTATCGAAGATGAGAGTTCGGACTTGTTGACTGACGTCAGAGATCTGAAGACGCCGCTTAGCTTCGTTAAAGCTAAGTTGCTGAAAAGAGGTTCTTTCCAGGTTGCGAAGAGCTATGTATGGACTGTGCCACAGCGTTTTGATGGATGTGAGCAGTTGGTCGAAAGGAATCCAAAGTCTGATGACTGAAGGGATTTTACAGTTTAGTCGAAGGGCCGAAGGTGGGTCAGGAGAGGTAGTGCTGAAGCAAGACGATGAGGTCGCCACCATCACCATCCCTCGCCAGACGATAACTATTTCTGCACCCAGGCCGCCCACAATTACCATCACCCGAGCTGGGCCGATACCCTTCGAAAGCACTAACGCCGTCCCGTGGCATTATGGGGCTGAAGTCTACTGCAACGGACAGAGGTTGGAGCTAGAACCGTTTGGGTCAACTGTGGAGAACCTTGCGGGAATCAGTGGTATTACTCGCAGCGGAAGAGTGTTTGCACCACCAGAGGTTGTGGCGGATAAAGTAGTCAGAGCTGATGCGGCTGATAAGGGTAAAAGTAAAGTCGTTGAAGAGGTCCCAGCGTGGGGCAGAAAAAGACTTGCTCGTTAAAGATGCCGAGGAGTTTATGCGGTTGATTAAAAAGAGTGACTACAAGACTGTGGATCATCTCCATCAGACGCCCTCAAAGATTTCATTGTGAACTTGTTGCTGTGTTCTGAAGCACACCGCAACGCACTGCTGAAGGTGTTGAACGCCGCATATGTACCGTAAGAAATATCGGTAAATCAGCTAGAAGAGGTCGTAGCCCATGTAAATGCTGAAATGGGCTAGGTTTCACTGACCTGGAGCTGACGCCGAAGGGGAGGAATCACAACAGCGCCCTGCACATCTCGATAGAGTGTAGGGGCACGATTATGTCGCACGTGTTGGTGGACACGGGCTCGTCACTCAATGTTCTTCCGAAGAAGGCATTAATGAAGTTGGATACTCATGGAGTGATTTGCACACCCAGTGATCTAGTTGTGAAGGTGTTCGATGGAACTAAACGACATGTTTTCGGGGAGGTGACCCTGCCCGGAAACGTTCGACCGCGGTCTTTTATATTATGGACATCATGCCTGCCTACAGCTGTCTCCTGGGCCGGCCGTGGATCCATGCTGCTGGTGCCCAGTGACCTCCACGTTGCACCAGAAACTTAAATATGTCGTCGGGGGTAGCATCGTAACCGTGTGTGGCGAGGAAGACATAATGGTGAGCCATTTGTCATCCTTCAAGTATGTGGAGATGGATGGAGAAATCCATGAGACTCTATGCCAAGCGTTCGAGAAGCTGTCAAAGTGAAGGACGTAGCTCCTGTAGTCACGGAAAAGCCAGAGATGACTCTCTCCTCATTCAAGGAAGCTCGGGCCGTTGTCCAAGCCGGATCTACCCCAGGCTGGGGGCGAATTTTGGAGATACCTAACAAGCAAGATAAGTTTGGGTTGGGATATTCTCCTGGAGCTGAAGCTTCTTCTTCTTCTAGCAGTGCGTCTCGAGGTAAAGGGACGATCCAATTTACCAGTGGCGGAATGATTTCGAAAGCATCAACGCTGTGTCTGAAGACAGTGGAGATAGCGACTGTGACCTCGACTCTTGGATCAGCCAAGCAAGTCAGGCGAGGGCCTCACCAACTGGTCCGTCAAGGATATCATCCAGATGACAAGCGAAGAGTAATGGTTTACTTTTTCCAATCATTGTACAACCCCTATGTCCTACCCGGGGCATAGTGGTTTTATGTCAGGGGCCTTGTTGGATTATGTACATGCATTTTGTTAATAAATCAAGGCGTTTTTCTTCGTATTCAAATATTGTGATCTCTGTTATTCCTGTTTTATATTTGTTTTGAAAAACAATAAAATGGCAATGAGGTTTGTGCTAACCTGCATATCCTTGTTTTAAGCTTAACCCTTGTTATTGCAGGATCCACATAACAGATGACATCGACTCTGGACCTTCTACGGCTCACTTCGACTTCGATTGCCTGATCTATCAAGCCGAAGAAGAGATTGATGAAGACGAAGACCTTCCTGAAGAGTTGGCCCGCTTGTTGAAACAAGAGGAGAAAGTTATTCTGCCTCATGAAGAGGAGATCGAGATCGTGAATCTGGGTTTTGAAGAACTCGTCAGAAACGTCAGGATAGGGGCTGCGCTGCGGAGTGATGTCAAGCAGAGATTAGTCGAGATGCTGAGAGAGTATAGTGACGTCTTTGCTTGGTCATACAAAGATATGCCCGGACTTGACACGGACATCGTGGTCCACCACTTGCCGCTGCGAGAAGATTGTCCTCCCGTTAAGCAGAAGCTTAGGAGGACGATACCAGATATGGCCGTTAAGATCAAAGAAGAAGTGCAGAAACAGCTTGATGCTGGCTTCTTAGCGGTCACCACTTACCCTCCGTGGGTCGCCAACATAGTGCCTGTACCGAAGAAGGACGGTAAGGTACACATGTGCGTCAATTATCGGGATTTGAATAGGACGAGCCCTAAAGATGATTTCCCGTTGCCTCATATTGATGTGTTGGTCGACAATACAGCCCAGTTCTCCGTGTTTTCGTTCATGGATGGCTTCTCCGGTTACAATCAGATCAAGATGGCGCCGGAGGACATGGAGAAATCTACGTTTATCACTCCTTGGGGAACATTTTGCTACAAGGTAATGCCTTTCGGTCTGAAGAACGCAGGGGCCACTTACCAACGAGCAATGGTCACTTTGTTTCATGACATGATTCATCATGAGATGAAGTCTATGTTGATGACATGATTGCGAAGTCCCAAACGGAGGAGAGACATCTGGTCAATTTGCTGAAGCTTTTTGAGAGGCTTAGGAAGTTCAGGTTGAGGCTGAATCCTAACAAGTGCACTTTCGGAGTACGGTCCAGAAAGTTACTGGGGTTTATCGTGAGCGAAAGAGGCATCGAGGTTGATCCTACGAAGATAAAAGCGATAAAGGAAATGCTAGTGCCGAAAATAGAAAAAGAAGTTCGTGGTTTCTTGGGCAGAATAAACTACATTGCAAGGTTTATCTCTCAGCTCACGGCCACGTGTGAACCGATGTTCAAACTGCTAAAGAAAGATCAGGCGATTATCTGGAACGAGGATTGCCAAAAGGCATTCGATAAGATAAAACAGTAGCTACAGGAACCTCCGATCTTGATACCCCCAGTGGCTGGACGGCCTCTAATCATGTACTTGACAGTTCTTGAGAATAGTATGGGGTGTGTTCTCGGTCAACACGACGAGACGGGCAGAAAGGAACATGCCATTTACTATTTGAGTAAAAAATTCACAGACTGTGAATCTCGTTACTCGATGTTGGAGAAAACGTGTTGTGCACTAGCCTGGGCTGCCAAACGTTTACGACAATACATGCTCAATCACACCACCATGCTAATTTCGAAGATGGATCCGATCAAGTACGTCTTCGAGAGGCAAGCGCTTTCGGGCAGGATTGCCAGATGGCAAATGGTGTTAACGGAATATGACATTCAGTACGTTTCCCAGAAGGCCATCAAGGGAAGCGTATTGTCTGAATACCTTGCCGAACAGTCGATCGAGGATTACCAGCCGATGAAATTTGAATTCCCTGATGAGGATATCATGTTTCTCAAAGCGAAGGATTGCGATGAACCGTTGATCGATGAGGGGCCAGACAGGAAATCCCAGTGGAAATTGATATTCGACGGGGCGGTTAATTCTTATGGAAGTGGCATTGGGGCGGTCATCACGACTCCCCACAGGTCCCATATCCCATTTACTGCGAGACTGACGTTCCAGTCACCAATAACGAGGCGGAGTACGAAGCATGCATCATGGGTCTAGAAGAGGCGATTGATTTGAAAATCAAGAACCTAGATGTATATGGTGACTCGGTGCTTGTGATCAACCAAATTAAAGGGGAGTGGGAGACTCGTCAATCGAATTTGGTGTCGTACGTGAACTATGCCAGAAGGCTACTTCCGTTCTTTGATCGAGTAGAACTCCATCATGTGCCCAGAGCAGAAAATCAGATGGCTGATGCCTTAGCCACGTTGGCTTCGATGTATAAAGTCAATTTTTGGAATGAAGCTCCAAGAATTGTCCTTTCTCGTCTTGATAGACCTGCATTTGTTTTTGCAATCGAGGAAGCCGCCGACAGCAAGCCATGGTTCCATGACATCCAGACTTTCCTTATGACTAAGGAGTATCCCGCGGGTGCGTCAACCCAGGATAAGAAGACTCTGAGGAGGCTGTCTGGAAATTTTTATCTCAATCCTGATGGAGTTTTGTATAAAAGAAACCACGATCTCGTGCTACTCAGATGTGTAGATGAGAAAGAAGCGAGTTTGCTCATGGAAGAAGTCCATGAAGGCACATTTGGTACGCACGCCGGCGGGCATGCTATGACGAGAAAGATCCTGAGAGCAGGATACTACTGGCTGACGATGGAATCAGATTGTTTTAAATTCGCGAAGAGATGTCATAAATGCCAGATTTATGCTGATAAAGTTCACGTGTCGCCGTGCCCGTTAAATGTCATGTCCTCCCGTGGCCGTTCTCCATGTGGGGCATCGACATGATAGGCAAGATCGAGCCCACTGCATCTAACGGTCATCGCTTCATTCTAGTAGTATCAACTACTTCACCAAGTGGGTGGAGCAGCCTCGTATGCTAATGTGACCAAGCAAGTGGTGGCTAAATTCATAAAGAGGGAAATCATCTGTCGTTACGGAATTCCCGAGCGGATCATTACTGATAATGGTTCGAATCTGAATAACAAGATGATGAAGGAGCTGTGCCAGAGTTTCAATATTGAACACCACAACTCATCTCCTTACCGGCCGAAGATGAATGGCACCGTTGAAGCGGCCAATAAGAACATCAAGAAGATTGTTCAGAAGATGGTTGTGACCTATAAAGATTGGCACGAGATGTTGCCATTCGCACTGCACGGTTATCGTACGACGGTACGTACGTCAACCGGGGCAACTTCTTTCTCCTTGGTATACAGTATGGAGGTTGTCCTACCGTTAGAAGTGGAGATCCCTTCTTTGCGAGTTTTGGTTGATGCGAAACTCGACGAGGCAGAATGGATTACGAACCGACTGAACCAACTCAGCCTGATGGACGAGAAGAGGTTGGCATCGATTGCGCATGGTCGTCTGTACCAAAGCCAAATGAAGAAAGCTTATGATAAGAAGGTGTGTCCTAGAAGCTTTCAGACAGGTGATCTCGTCCTGAAGAAGATTCTTCCTCCACACTCCGATCACCGGGGCAAGTGGACTCCCAATTACGAAGGTCCGTATGTTGTCATCAAGGTCTTTTCGGGAGGAGCTTTGTTGTTATCCACGATGGATGGTGAAGATTTTGCATCCCCGGTGAACGCGGACGCAGTTAAAAAATACTTTGCTTGAAAGCGACCCGCTGGACAGTAAAAAGAGAGTCCAAGTAAAAAAGGGGCATCCCGGCGAACCATAAAAAAGGAAAAGGTTCGGGCAAAAATTAGGGATATAAATTGAAAAAATGTACACCCGCAAAGTCGAAAACCCGGATGGGCGACTTTGGCAAAAATGGGTATCCCGGTGAACCGAAAACCCGCAAAGGGCGGTTCACGCAAAAGTAGGGATTTGAAAAAGCAAATGACTGCGTTCCGCGTGTGGACTTTATTTGGTGGTTTGGAAGACCTGAGGGCCGTTTATCCGAATCAATCTCTTCTGAAGCTGAAGCGTCGGAGAAGTATCGAAGTCGAGTGGGTCTTAGAGGGATCAACTCATGGTGTTCGTCTATGCCTCGTTGCCGACATTTGTATATACTGATGTATATTTTGTTTTATTTTTTGCGCGGCTTCCTCATTCCAGGAGCTTGCATCTGTTGTAAAACATTTTTACCCATTCAGGGTTCGTATCAATAAATTGAAAATTATATATTCAGCAATTCTGTTTGTCTGCTTAGCATTTATCTGTTTTGTGTGCGAAAAAGAACGCCGATGTTTTTGATAAAATGCGCATACATAAACTTACTGGCCTAGGCACTGATTGTTGAAACGATGAATTACTTGAACATTGTCACGAGATAATAACCTTGATAGGTCCCTTTGAGAAGGGTATCTTGTCTGTTTGTTTGTGTTGTTACAGGTGTAGCATATTCCAGACAGTGCGCCGTGCGTATCCCCAAGCAAGATGATTCCTCCTTTTTCCGACAAAGTTCAGCAGCCTCTCCCCGCAGAGTCTGAACACGAGATCGTGAGCATTGATATGTCTCCCCAGGCAGAGAAGATTCTCTCGCCAATCAGATGCATCCTGAAGGAACAGCATCTCCCCAGCTGAGTCAGGCGCCGAAGCGTGTGTTCATCCCCCAGCACCGGGTCACAAGTGCAAGTCTCGTGGGAGACCATTCACTGAAGTGTGTAGTAATTGATAGTTCCAGACTGAAGTCTCCAGCGGAATTGAGTTTCCCCACAGAGTCATACTCTCCCCAGCAAGCAGAATGATTTCTTCTTCCTCAGCCGAGTTTGCAGATCCCCAAGAGAGCCGAGTTCTTGGAAGCCGCTCAGGCCACGATTGGTTTTCCCCAGTGGAGTGTTGAATAGTTGATGTTGTGTTTCCCCACCGAGTCGTTGTCTCCAGGAAGGTTAGCCGTGAAGGCCGTGCAGTTATTTCCCGCGATTGACATTGCTTTCCCTTAGCAGGTCCAGGTTCTCGTAGAGCTTCGTCCCCCGCAGCAGTTAACTGAAGTTTGCTTCCCCGTGCGGAGTCCAATTGAGATTGGCGTGACCTTTTTCTCCTCAGCAGGATGATTCCTCCCCCCCTATCTGAGTGGTTCTCTCTCCTTGACAGGAGAATTCTCCTTCAGCGTTTATTTTGCTGACGGATCGCATCATTTTGCATGACTGCATAGCATCTATCATAAACGCATAGCATTTCCACCGTGTGGAGCATTGCGCCATTGCCGAAGCATATGCATAATAAGCATGATCTAGGTTGTTACCGTTCTTGTTTTGCAGGTGTACCGCCGCAGAATTGATGCTCGAGATAATTCTTGAGTTCTCTCCAACGAAGTCGCTTGCTCAAGATGATTCTTGAATTCCCCAGCAAGGTCGTTTGCTTAAGATGATTCTTAAAATCCCCAGTGCAGTCGCTAGAGGTGGTTGCTCAAGTTGATGCTTAGAGTCCCCATCAGAGTGTTTGCTCAGGATGATTCCTGAAATCTCCAACATAGTTATCGGTCAGGATGATTCTTGAAGTCCCCGACGGAGTTGTTTGTCCAAGATGATTCTTGAAGCCCTCAGCAGAGTTGATTTGTCCAGAATGATTTCTGGATCCCTGAAGCAGAGTTACTTGATAGTTCTCCAGAATCCCCAGCGGAGATGCGTCATCCCCAGCAGGTTTCTGAGCAGCGAAGTTGAAACTTCCCTCGAAGACTTGATGATTGAAGTCTGTCCGTGTTAACGAAGCAGTTTTCCAGCTGATGCGGAGTGCTTGATGGCAGAAGTTGGATATCCCCAATTGGTTCATGATTGACCAAGAGTTCTATTCCCGACTTACTGATGAGGTCCGCTGATGCCCGAAAGTTTTCTTTGATGCCTGACGGCATGATCGACCATGTATTACCGGTTACCGTGTGACCAATCCCCAGCTAGTTGCCGTGCAGCTAATATTTCAGTGTTCGAAGATATGTTCCCATTAGAGTACCGTGTACTTGTGCAGTTGGAAAATTTTCGGGTTTGTCGGTAGTCAACCGTCTCGTACCTTGATGGGTTGAGAGCCGTTCGCTTCTCACCCAATCAGTTCAAGCCGTTTGAATAGGGGCAGCTGTTGCACCCCAAAATTTGACCAACATTCCTTTACCTAACTTGTGGTTCATCTCATTCACATTGACATGTGTGCAGTAGATCAAGAGGTATGATTACCAATCAAGAGAACCCAAGAGTTTGAAGCTAGCCAAGAAGGTCATTCAAGTGTTCAAGGGTTGATATCTTTGTCAGAGAAGTTAAGAGATCCTCAGAGAGATTGGTTGAAACCAAGGTTGTGTGCCTCCTAACTTGAGAGTTGTGGGAGCCCCTCAGATGATTCTGAAGCTATGAGGATGGACTTTAAGCTTTGAGAGAGCTTATGAGATGTCTTGAAAGCCATCATGAAGCCTAGAGAGGTCATTGTGCAAGGTTTAAGAAGACTCAGCCATGAGTGGTGTAATTAGGGTTTGACTGGGTCAACCCTAGGTCAACTGATGATTTGGAGAGGGTTGAGACCTAATCCAAGAGCCATGTGATCATGGATTTATGCATTGAGATGCTATAAGATGATTCCAAGATCAACTCATCATGATTGAGGAGTTTAATAAGTTCAAGCTAGGGTTTCTAGACTTGACAGTGTAAAATCCCCTAGTTTGATCCCTATCTTCCAGACAGTTTAGCTCAAGATGTGATTGTCATCTCATCTTGCCCCAACATGAATGTTTTAGGGCATGATCTTAGCTTTAATTTGAGTACTAGAAGTCCTTGATAGGATTTATAGAGCTCAAGTTATGACTTGACAAGTTACAGGTCATCTGAGGTATGTGAATCTGGGCCTTGAAAGTCACCCAACTTGCATCCAACGTTTGCCCAAGAAGGATGATGCCTATGAACTTTGGTCAACATGAATGTTGTTCCTTATCTTCTTAGCTTTCTAGAGAGTACTAGAAGTCATTGATAGGATTTGTAGAACTCAAGTTATGTCTTTGACAAGTCAAGGGCATTTTGGTCATTTGGAGATTATAGGTCATTTCAAGCATAAGGCCATAACTCCTATTTCCAAGCTTCAAATGGAAAAATATTCAACATCAAACTTGCTTAGAAATGATGTTTTAAGGCTAGTAAGGGGGTCATGAGATGTTGAAAAGGCTTGTAGCTCAAAATGGTAAAAATGACCTAAAATGGAGGCATAAGTTAAATAAGTCCAAGTTGGAAATTGAAATTTCCAAGCTACACATCCAAACCATGGCATGTAATAGGTCATTTTGACTCCAAAGAACATTTTAGAAACAATGGTTCAGCCACAATTTTGATTTGAGGCCTGGATCATGGACTTGCTTTGGAAAATGGTTACTTGCATATTAAGGTACAAATGCAAAACACAAGGAAACTCAATACACAAGCTAGCTAAGTATCCTAACATGTCATGTATCTCATCTAAGGAGATTTTCAAGTCAGAATGAGCTGCTGCAAGAGGCATAGCATGAGATGGCATGTGTAGATGAGATGAAATCAAAAACTCATGGCATGAGAATCCCAAATTCTCATTGGATGATTCCAGAAAGTTCTGGATGGGTCTGAACCATACTATATAGTGTTTAGAACTTGCTCAGATGCAAGGTTGGTGAGAGAATAGAGAGGAGAGTGAGATAGCCATTTCAATTTCTTCCATTGCAAGTTGAAATCAAATTCTACTTTCCACACCATTTCCATTGCTTCTTTCAATCCAACACCTTCCATTGATCATACTGAATGTGTGCATACCAAATTGAGGGCAAGATCATGAAGAATTGAAGAGTTGGCATTTGGATTTTGGGAGCTGCAAGTCACCATCGAGTTTGGAGATTCAAGCTTCTTGATCAAATCTTTTGCAAACAGAAGCTTATCATCAATAGGGAGGTTTCTGAGGAGCTTGAGAGCTTGAAGACTTGTTTGCTTTGTTGTTGTTTTAGGGTTAGGAATCAAGTAGAGCTTAGACTTAGTTGATTTCTTTCTTAAACATGGATGGTATCTTTCACCTCCATTCTTCCCCATGATTCAAGGTCCTTCCATGGTATTCACCTCCCTCCTTTGGAGGGATAAGTGATGGTACCTAGGAGGTAGAACCTTTGAGGGAACCATTCTTTTGATGTTAAACCCTTATAGGTCACCTTTGGTGGTCAATAAGTAGTTTAATATCCTAGCTTATCCAGTTAAGTGATTTCTTCTGGTTTGAGTATCTTGAGAGATGTTGGGCTTGAGTGTGAAGATGAAGACTTCATTGAAGAGTGTGGAAGAGGATGATTCCCTAAGCATTGCCATTTCAGCTGAAGCTTGAAGAGCAAGAAGAGCAAGTTGATACTTGAAGATCCAGTAAAGATTGAATGAAGAGCTGAGGCTTAAAGTCTGAAGGATGAAGTGACATTTCCAGATGATTGAGGACTACCCTGAGAAGCTGAAGCTTGTAGAGGGGAAGACCAAGTTGAGACTGGTAAAGCAAAGAAAGCAAGCCTGGAGATCCCAAAGGAATCAAGGTTGATACTTGTGGTTAAGAATGAAGCCTGAAGGTGGAACTGATTAAGGAGCTGAAGCTTGAAGAAGAAGATAAGTTGAAACTTATGTTGAAGGGTTGAAACCTTGGAAGCAAATTGATATTGTCAAGAGTGATGGAAGTCTGAAGACTGAGTTGCTGTGAGAAGAGCTGAAGCTTGGAGTGAGAGAGAGAGGAGTTAATCTGCTTTCTTGTCTATTTTCTTGTTCTGTATTGATGTGCCTTGTTTGACTTGCTTGATGCATTAGAATAAGTCCCATATCTAGACGGATTTAATCTATGAGCATGATTGCACTAGAGGTTGAGTTGCTCCCTCTGCTTGTATTGTTACTGTATGGCTTTGCTTGCGGGTATTCGGTAGAGCCCCTGCTCCCTTGCCCATGTGGTTTGTTTTGCTTGATAGCATGATGTTATTTCTTCTGTATGATTGCAGTTTACTGTTTTTGCTTGATAGCATGATGTTTTACTTTTCAAGTATGATTATTGTTATTCATTCTGGCTTGAGGTTGAGATGAGCTTGTGGAGGCCGATGCCCCGCACACATTTCCTCCCTCACTTGCATTGCATGCATTTTACTGTATTACTGTTTACTGTTTAAGCTGATGCTTTGTCTGTTTCTGTGTATCATTGACATGATCCCTTAGGACTCTCACTTCCTTTGATAAGGAAGTGATGATAGAACTTTAGGTTGAAACCTATGGCATGACAACTTATAGGAGTTCCCTGTTTCAAACTTCAACCATAGGATGAATCCTTGGCATGACAACATTAGGACTTGATAGTCTCCCCGTAGTTGAGCCTGTTCTCTTCTCATCTCAAAACAGCTTAAGATACAGTAATCATGAATGATTTCTTTCGTACGTTACGAGCCTTAAGCTATCTGAGAAAGGATTGTGGGAGAGTTTCTTTTCCACAGTTTGGATGTTTAGTATGGCACCCTTTGGTGACATGCGACGCATTCACTCTCAGGTCATAGTCTCTAGTGCGATTGAAAATTGCAAACACAATAAAAAACACTTCTTCCGTAAAAGACAGAAAAACAAACTTCAAACCTTTTTGCCCCGTGGGCCCATAAGTCAAAGGAAAGATTTTCTGAAGAAAAGAGTGTCGTTAAACTTCAGCGTCACCGCAAACAGGCTTTGTCCCCTAACTGCTGGAACTTGTTGTTTAAACCCTACTCGATAAAACAGATGAATCTAAATCCCTATAATGCGTAGTATCCTGCACTACGTAAGCTCTGATCTCTCATATCTGTTGAGAGTACGTAGGCACAATACTGATGTATTGGCGAGCCACCTTCCCCGTAACCCGTCGTAGGGCCAGAACTACGTTGACTCTGATTTCTCATTCTCTAATGAGAATACGTAGGCATACAAGCGCGACGCTTTGCTGAGTCATTTTTTCTTTTCTGTTTTAAGCCAGCCTTGATAGGTAGATAGATAAACCAACTCGTCCAGTAAACACAACAAGCGTGGATCCCGTCGAGTACGACGGAGCTCAGGGGTGCTAATACCTTCCCCTTGTGTAACCGACTCCCGAACCCAGACAATGGGTTGCGACGACCTAGTCTTACCCTTTTTCGTTAGGTTATTCCGATCGTTTCCTTTCCCGCTCCGAGGGATAAATAACGAAAGGTGGCGACTCTTCTGTTCTTTCGGCACCTCATTTTCGTGAAAGCGACAGGCACCACTTGCCTCTGCGTCCACCTGAGATCATATTACCGGAAAATATCCGCTCATTCTGAGGACGAGCAAGTTGTTGATGCACTTCTTTCAGGACAGTCTGTCCGGGCCCTCCCTCGAATGGTACATGAGTCTGGAACCTACCAGTGTGCGCACGTGGAAGGAACTTGCTGAAGCATTTGTGCACCATTACCAATATAACAGCGACTTGGCTCTCGAACCGAGTCAACTGCAGAATCTGTCACAAAGGAACAATGAAGGGTTCAAGGAATACGCCCAGCGGTGGCGTGAATTGGCAGCCAGGGTTCAGCCGCCGATGGTTGAACGTGAGCTTATGGAAATGTTCGTAGCTACCCTCCCAGGGGTTTATTATGAAAAAATTGGTCAGCAGTATGTCTGGAACCTTCTCAGATCTCATTATCATGGGTGAGCACATTGAAAATGGGATCAAACTGGGGAAAATTCAAGGTGATTCATCCTCAGCTAGAGGAGGTAAGAAACCTTATGGTGGCAAAAGGAGGGAAGGAGAGATGAGCGCTGTATCCAACGCTCGAAGGAAGGGGTAAGGGCTAGCATCAGCAGGTGGCCAGTATAACCATCCCCGCTGTCCAACAGCCACCAGCAGCAACAGCCGAACCAACAAGGGTACAGAAAGTATCAGAACAGGGCACCTCTGTCGAGCCGTCACCTTGAGACTCCGCCCATGTCGTATGCTCAGCTGTTACAGACTCTGCTTCAGTTACAGCTGATCCAGAAGAGAACCCTGACTCCCTTGACAGGGGCACTTCCGCCGGGTTATGATGCGAACGCAGCAATTTGTGAATTTCACTCAGGGGCACCAGGCCACACAATAGAAAATTGCAAGGCTCTTCAAGCACAAGGGCGCAGGACATGGTGGACGCTAAGATCATCAATTTCTCGGATAATGTGCCAAACGTCACGAAGAACCCCATGCTGAATCATAAGGGAGGTGGAGTAAATGCCATTATTGAAGACGAGAGCTTGGATTTGTTGACTGACGTCAGAGATCTGAAGACACCGCTTAGCTTCGTTCAAGCTAAGCTGATGAAAAGGGGTTTCTTTCCAGGGTGTGGAGGGTTGTGTATGGACTGTGCGACGAGTCCTGATGGATGTGAACAGTTGATAGAGGGGATCCAAAGTCTGATGAACCGAAGGAATCCTGCAGTTTAGCAAAAAATCTGAACAGTGGATCGGGAGAGGTAATGCTGAAGCAAGATGATGAGGTTGCCACCATGACCATCCCTCGCCGGACGATAACTATTTCTGCACCCAGGCCGCCCACGATTACCATCCACAAAGCTGGGCCAATACCGTTCGAGAAAGCACTAATGTTGTCCCGTGGCACTATGGGGCAGAGGTCTACTGCAACGGGCAGAAGTTGGAACTAGAACCGTTCGGGGTCGTCTGTGGAGAACCTAGCGGGCGTTAGCGGAATTACTCGCAGTGGAAGAGTATTTGCACCACCTGAGGTCGTGGCGGGAAAAGATGATGCAACTGACTAAAGGGAAGAGTAAAGTCGTCGAAGAGATCCCAGGTGGGGGTAGAAAAAGACTTACTTGTTAAAGACGCTGAGGAATTTATGAGGTTGATTAAAAAGAGTGACTACAAGATCATGGATCATCTCCACCAAACACCCTCAAAGATTTCCATCCTGAATTTGTTGTTGTATTCTGAAGACACACCGCAACGCACTGCTGAAGGTGTTGAAAGCCGCATACGTACCGCAGGAAATATCGGTAAACCAGCTGGAAGAGGTTGTAGCCCACGTGAAATGCTGGAAATGGGGTTAGGGTTCACTGACCTAGAGCTGACGCCGAAGGAGGAGGAACCACAATAGCGCCCTGCACATCTCGATAGAGTGTAGGGGAACAATTATGTCTCACGTGTTGGTAGACACTGGGTCGTCGCTCAATGTTCTTCCGAAGAAGGCATTAATGAAGTTAGATACTCGTGGATTGATTTGCACACCCAGTGATCTGGTTGTGAAAGCATTCGATGGAACCAAACGCCATGTTTTCGGGGAGGTGACGTTGCCAATCCAAGTCGGAGCCGGAAACATTCGATGCGGTCTTTTACATTATGGACATCATGCCTGCCTACAGCTGTCTCTTGGGCCAGCCGTGGATCCATTCTGCTGGAGACGTGACCTCCACAGTTGCACCAGAAGCTCAAGTACGTTGTCGGAGGTGAGCATTGTGACTGTTTGTGGCGAGGCAAGATATAATTTGTCGTCCTTCAAGTATGTTGAGATGGATGGGGAAATCCACGAAACCCTATGTCAAGCGTTCGAAGCTGTTAAAGTCAAGAACGTAGCTCCTGTAATCACTGAAAAGCCAGAGATGACTCTCTCTTCCTTCAAGGAAGCCCGGGCCGTTGTTCAAGCCGGATCTACCCCAGGCTGGGGGCAGGTTCTAGAAATACCTAACAAGCAAGACAAGTTTGGGTTAGGATACTCTCCTACGGCTGAAGCCTCCTCTCTAGCAGTGCGTCGCGAGGTAAAGGGCCGATCCAGTTTACCAGTGGCGGGGTGATATTTTGAAAGCGTCAACGCAGTGTCTGAAGACAGCGGAGACAGCGACTGCGACCTAGACTCTTGGATCCAGCCAAGCAGACCAGGCGAGAGCCTCAACAACTGGTCCGTCAGGGACATCATCCAGATGACGAGCAAAGAGTAATGATTTACATTTTTCCAATCATTGTACGACCCTATGTCCTACCCGGGGCATAGAGGTTTTATTGTCAGGGCCTTGTTTGATTATGTACATGCATCTTATCAATAAATCAAAAGGCGTTTTTCTTCATATTCAAATATTGTGATATCTGTTATTCCTGTTTTATATTTGTTTTGAAAAAACAATAAAATGGAAATGGGGTTTGTGCTAACCTGCATATTCTTGTCTTAAGCTTAACCCTTGTTATTGCAGGATCCACATAGTAGATGGACATCGACTCTGGACCTTCTACGACTCACTTCGACTTCGATTGCCCGATATATCAAGCCGAAGAAGAGATTGATGAAGACGAAGACCCTTCCCAAAGAGTTGGCCCGCTTATTGAAACAAGAAGAGAAAGTTATTCTGCCTCACGAGGAGGAAATTGAGATTGTGAATCTGGGGTTCTGAAGAACTTGTCAGGAATATCAGGATAGGGGGCCGCGTTGCAGAGAGATGTCAAGCAGAGATTGGTCGAGATGCTGAGAGAGTTATATTGACGTCTTTGCTTGGTCATACGAGGATATACCCGGACTTTGACACTTCGACATCGTGGTCCATCACTTGCCGCTGCGAGAAGATTGTCCTCCCGTTAAGCAGAAGCTTAGAAGGACACGACCAGATATGGCTATTAAGATCAAAGAAGAAGTGCAAAAGCAGCTTGATGCTGGCTTCTTAGCAGTCACTACTTACCCTCCGTGGGTCGCCAACATAGTGCCTGTACCGAAGAAGGACGGTAAGGTATGAATGTGCGTCGATTATTGGGATTTGTAATAGGGCGAGCCCAAAAGATGATTTCCCGCTCCCTCATATTGATGTGTTGGTCGACAATACAGCTCAGTTCTCCGTATTTTTCGTTCATGGATGGCTTCTCCAGCTATAACCAGATCAAGATGGCGCCGGAGGACATGGAGAAAACTACGTTTATCACGCCTTGGGGAACATTTTGCTATAAGGTAATGCCTTTCGGTCTGAAGAACGCAGGGGCCCACTTACCAACGAGCAATGGTCACTTTGTTTCATGACATGATTCATTCACAAGATTGAAGTCCTATGTTGATGACATGATTGCGAAGTACCAAAGGGAGGAGGGACATTCTGGTCAATTTGCTGAAGCTTTTTGGAGAGGCTTAGGAAGTTCCAGGTTGAGGCTGAATCCTAACAAGTGTACTTTCGGAGTACGGTCTGGAAAGCTATTGGGGTTTATCGTGAGTGAAAGAGGCATTGAGGTTGATCCTGCGAAGATTAAAGCAATACAAGAAATGCCAGCGCCAAAAACAGAAAAAAGAAGTTCGTGGTTTCTTGGGCAGAATAAACTACATTGCAAGGTTTATCTCTCAGCTCACGGCCACGTGTGAAACCGATGTTTCAAACTGCTAAAGAAAGATCAGGCGATTATCTGGAACGAGGATTGCCAGAAGGCATTTGATAAGATAAAACAGTATCTACAGGAACCTCCGATCTTGATACCCCCAGTGGCCGGACGACCCTTAATCATGTACTTGACAGTTCTTGAGAATGAGTATGGGGTGTGTTCTCCGGTCAGCACGACGAGACGGGCAGGAAAGGAGCATGCCATTTACTATTTGAGTAAAAAGTTCACAGACTGTGAATCTTGCTACTCGATGCTGGAGAAAACGTGTTGTGCACTAGCCTGGGCTGCCAAACGTTTACGACAGTACATGCTCAATCCACACGACCATGCTAATTTCGAAGATGGATCCGATCAAGTACGTCTTCGAGAAGCAAGCGCTTTCGTGCAGGATTGCTAGATGGAAAATGGTGTTGACGGAATATGACATTCAGTACGTTTCCCAGAAGGCCATCAAGGGAAGCGTATTGTCTGAATACCTGGGCCGAAACAGCCGATCGAGGATTATCAGCCGATGAAATTTGAATTCCCTGACGAGGATATCATGTTTCTCAAAGCAAAAGATTGCGATGAACTGTTGCCCGAACGAGGGTCCAGATAGGAAATCCCAATGGAAATTTATATTTGACGGGGCGGTTAATTCTTACGGAAGTGGCATTGGGGGCGATCATCACGACTCCCCACAGATCCCACATCCAGTTCACCGCGAGACTGACGTTTCTGGTCACCAATAATAAAGCGGATTACGAAGCATGCATCATGGGTCTAGAAGAAGCGATTGATTTGAGAATCAAGAACCTAGACGGTATAATGGTGACTCAGCGCTTGTGATTAACCAGATTAAAGGGGAGTGGGAGACTCGTCAATCGAATTTGGTGCCGTACATGAACTATGCCAGAAGGCTGCTTCCGTTCTTTGATCGAGTGGAACTCCATCATGTGCCCAGAGCGGAGAATCAGATGGCTGATGCCTTAGCCACGTTGGCTTCGATGTATAAAGTCAATTTTTTGGAATGAAGCTCCAAGAATTGTCCTTTCTCGTCTGGATAGACCTGCATTCGTCTTTGCGATCGAGAGGAAGCCTCCGATGGCAAGCCGTGGTTCCATGATATCCAGACTTTCCTTATGACTAAGGAGTATCCTGCGGGAGCGTCAACCCAAGACAAGAAGACTCTGAGGAGACTGTCTGGAAATTTTTATCTCAATCCTAATGGAGTTTTGTATAAAAGAAACCACGATCTCGTGCTACTCAGATGTGTAGATGAGAAAGAAGCGAGTATGCTCATGGAAGAAGTCCATGAAGGCACATTTGGTACGCACGCCGGCAGGGCATGCTATGACAAGAAAGATCCTGAGAGCAGGATACTACTGGCTGACGATGGAATCGGATTGCTTTAAATTTGCGAAGAGATGTCATAAATGCCAGATTTATGCTGATAAAGTTCACGTGTCGCCGTGCCCGTTAAATGTCATGTCCCTCCCTGTGGCCGTTCTCCATGTGGGGCATCGACCATGATAGGCAAGATCGAGCCCACTGCATATAATGGTCATCGCTTCATTCTAGTAGCTATCGACTACTTCACCAAGTGGGTGGAGGCAGCCTCATATGCTAATGTGACCAAGCAAGTGGTGGCTAAATTCATAAAGAAGGACATCATCTGTCGTTACGGAATTCCCGAGCGGATCATTAATGATAATGGTTTCGAATCTGAATAACAAGATGATGAAGGAGTTGTGCCAGAGTTTCAAGATTGAACACCACAACTCGTCTCCTTACCGGCCGAAGATGAATGGCGCCGTTGAAGCGGCCAATAAGAACATAAAGAAGATTGATCAGAAGATGGTTGTGACCTACAAAGATTGGCACGAGATGCTGCCATTTGCATTACACACGGTTATCGTACGACAGTACGTACGTCAACCGAGGCAACTCCTTTCTCCTTAGTGTACTGTATGGAAGTTGTCCCTAACGTTAGAAGTGGAGATCCATTCTTTGCGAGTTTTTTGATGACGTGAAACTCGATGAGGCAGAATGGATCAAGAACCGACTAAACCAACTCAGCCTGATGGACGAGAAAAGATTAGCATCAATTGCGCATGGTCGTCTGTACCAAAGCCGAATGAAGAAAGCTTATGATAAGAAGGTGCGTCCTAGAAGCTTTCAGACGGGTGATCTCGTCCTAAAGAAGATTCTTCCTCCACACTCCGATCACCGGGGCAAGTGGACTCCCAATTACGAAGGTCCGTACATCGTCAGCAAGGTCTTCTCGGGAGGAGCCTTGATGTTATCCACGATGGATGGTGAAGATTTTGCATCCTCGGTGAACACGGACGCGGTTAAAAGATACTTTGCTTTAAAACGATCCGCTGGAAAGAAAAAGAATATCCAGGCAAAAATGGGGCATCCCGACGAACCATAAAAAAGGAAAAAGGTTCGGGCAAAAATTAGGGATATAAGAGAAAAGAATGTACACCCACGAAGTCGAAAACCTGGACGGGCGACTTTGGCAAAAAAGGGTATCCCGGTGAATCGAAAACCCGAAAGGGCGATTCAGGAAAAAGTTAGGGATTCGAAAAAGCAAATGACTGCGTTCTGCATGTGGACTTTCATTGTTTAGTGGTTTGGAAGACCTGAGGGCCGTTTATCTGAATCAATCTCTTCTGAAGCTGAAGCGTTGGAGAAGTATCAAAGTCGAGTGGGTCATAGAGGGATCAACTCATGGTGTTCGTCTACGCCTCATTTCCGAAATTTGTGTATATACTGATGTATATTTATGTTTTATTTCTTGCGCAGCTTCCTCATTCCAGGAGCTTGCATCTGTTGTAAAACAATTTTACCCATTCAGGGGTTCGTTATCAATAAAATGTATACTATTCAGCAATTATGTTTGCCTGTTTAGCATTTATCTGTTTTGTTTGCGAAAAAGAACGCCGATGTTTTTGATAAAATGCGCATACATAAACTTACTGGCCTAGGCCACTGATTGTTGAAACAATGAATTACTTGAACATTGTCACAAGATGGTAACCTTGATAGGTCCCTTTGAGAAGGGTATCTTGTCTGTTGTTTGTGTTGTTGCAGGTGTAGCATATACCAAGTAGTACGCCGTATGCGTCCCCAGGACGGACGATTCCTTCTTCTCCAACAAAGTTCAGCAGCCTCTCCCCACAGAGTCTGAACGTGAGATCGTAAAGCATTGATATGTCTCCCCAGGCAGAGAGGATTCTCTCCCCAATCAGATGCATCCCGAAGGAACGCCATCTCCCCAATTGAGTCATATACTGAAGTGTGCAGCAATTGATAGTTCCAAACTGAAGTCTCCAGGAGGATTGAAATTCCCCATAGAGCCGTACTCTCCCCAGCAAGCAGGATGATTCCTTCTTCCCTAGCCGAGTAGGAAAATCTCCAAGAGAGCTGAGTCCTTGGAAGCCGTTCAGGCCATGATTGGTTTTTCCCCAGTAGAGTGTTGAATAGCTGATGCTGTATTTCCCCGCCAGAGTCGTTACCTCCAGGAAGGTTTGGCTGTGAATGTCGTGCAGTTTATTTCTGCAATTGACATCGCTTTCCTCAGCAGGTCCAGGTTCACGTAGAGCTTCGTTCCCCTGCAGCAGTCGACTGAAGTTTGCTTCCCCAGGTGGAGTCCGATTGAGATTGGTGTGACTACTTCTCCTTGGCAGGATGAGTCCTCTCTCCACCAGAGTGGTTCTTTCTCCTTGACAGGAGGATTCTCCCTTCAGCATTTATTTTACTGATGGGGTCGTAGCATTTTGCATGATTGCATAACATTTACCTAAAAAATGCGTAGCATTTCCACCGTGTGGAGGATTGCGCCATTGCCAAAGCATACGCATATGAAACATGAGCTAGGTCTTTATTGTGCTTGTTTTGCAGGTGTTCCTCCGCAGAGTCGCTTGCTCAAGATGATTCTTGAATCCCCCAGCGAAAGTCGTTTACCCAAGATGATTCTTGAATTCTCCAGCGAAGGCGCTCGTTTAAGATGATTCTTAAAATCCCCAGTAAAGTCGCAAGAGTTGGTTGCTCAAGTTGACGCTTAGAGTCCCCGGCAGAGTGTTTGCTCAGGATGATTCCTGAAATCTCCAGCAGAGTTATTGGTTCAGGATGATACTTGAAGTCTCTGGCGGAGTTATTTGTCCAAGATGATTCTTGCAGTCCTCAGCAGAGATGATTCACCCAGAATGATTGCTGGATCCCCGAAGCAGAGTTACTTGATAATTCTCCAGAACCCCAAGCAGAGATGCGTCATCCCCAGCAGGTTTCTGAATAGCGAAGTTGAAACTTCCTTTGAAGACTTGATGATTGAAGTCCAACCGTATTGACAAAGCAGTTCTCTCAGCTGATGCGGAGTGCCTGATGGTAGAAGTTTGGATATCCCCAATTGGTTCATGATTGACTGAGAATTCTATTCCCGACTTACTGATGAAGTCCGGCTGAAGCCCAAAAACTGCTTTGAATGCCCGATGGCATGATTAACTTGATCGGTGACCTGATGAGCCTCGAGGAATCCTGATTCCTGACGGCATGATCGACCATGCATCACTGGTTACCGCGTGACCAATTTCCCAGCTAGTTGCCGTGCAGCTAATATTTCAGTTTTCGAATATTTGTTCCCATCAGAGTACTGTGTACTTGTGCAGTTGGCAAATTTCCGGGTTTGTTGGTATTCAACCGTCTTCTACCTTGATTGTTTGAGAGCCGTTCTCTTCTCACCCAGTCAGGTCCAAGCCGTTTGAATAGGGGCAGCTGTTGCACCCTAAAATTTGCCCAACTTTTCTTTACCTAGCTTGTGTTTCATTTCATTCACATTAGCATTATCATTTGCATCCCATTGACATGTATGCAGGAGATCAAGAGGTATGATTACCAATCAAGAGCTATACAAGACTGTGAGGCTAGCTAAGAAAGTTGTTCAGATGTTCAAGGGTTGATATCCTTGTCAGAGAAGTTAAAAAAATCCTCAGAGAGAGTGGTTGAAACCAGGAGTGTGTGTCTCCTAACTTGAGAGTTATGGGGAAGACCATCAGATGATTCTGAAGCCATGAAGTTAGACTTGAGGTCTAGAGAGAGCTCATGAGAAGTGTTGAAGGTCACTTTGAGGCCTAGACAGGTCATTGTGCAAAATTAAGGAGACTCAGCCATGAGTGGTGCAATTAGGGTTTGACTGGGTCAACCCTAAGTCAACTGATGATTTGAGGAAGGTTGAGACCTAATACAAGAGCCATGTGATCATGGATTGATGCATTTAGATTCTATAAGGATGATTCCAAGGTCAACTCATCATGATTGAAGAGTTTGAGAAGTTTCAAGCTAGGGTTTCTAAGGATTGACAGTGTAAAATCCCCGAGTTTGACCCCTATCTTCAAGGCAGTTTAGCTCAAGATGTGATTGTCATCTCATTTTTTCCCCAACATGAATTTTGTAGAGCATGGTCTTAGCTTTAATTTTAGTTCTAGAAGTCCTTGATAGGATTTGTAGAACTCAAGTTATGACTTTGACAAGTTACAGGTCATCTGAGGTCCGTGGATTTGGGAGCTTGAAAGTTGTCCAACTTGCATGAAATGTTTTCCATAGAAGGATGATTCCTATGAACTTTTGGTCAACATGAATGTTGTTCCTTATCCACTTAGCTTTATAGAGAGTACTAGAAGTCCTTGATAGGATTTGTAGAACTCAAGTTATGGCTTTGACAAGTCAAGGGCATTTTGGTCATTTGGAGATTACAGGTCATTTCAACCATAAGGCCATAACTCCCATTTCCAAGCTTCAAATGGGAAAATATTCAACATCAAACTTGTTAAAAATGATTTTTTAAGGCTAGTCAAGAGATCTTGAGATGTTGGAATTCCTTGTAGCTCAAATTTGCAAAAATGACCTAAAATAAGGGCATAAGTTAAATGAACCAAAGTTGGAAATTGATACTTTTGATCTACACATCCAAACCAAGGCATGTAATAGGTCATTTTGACTCTAAAAAGCATTTTAAGAACATTGGTTTAGCCACATTTTTGAATTGAAGTTCAATTTGTGGACTTGCTTTGAAAAGTAGTTACTTACATTATAAGTAACATGTGCAAAACTCAAATTCAAGGCATGATCAAGATCCCTTGCAAGCCAAAAACTTCCAAAATGTCATGAGGGGAGAAATTGGAAGGATTTGAGATTGGTTTCAAGCTGCAAACAAAACTATGCACACCATGGCATATGGTTGAAATTCTCATGA